>JAGVSP010000139.1:0-137261 GCA_022494985.1 Micrasema minimum | reverse complement strand
AAAGTAATAATTTTTACACTGCAGACATAAAATTTAGATACATTTTTGCCCCCTTACTCTCTAATGGAAGGCCCCGATTACATTGTTATCATTAAATTATTATATTTTAAATGAAATTAATATCTATGAACTTTTTTCACAACTAATAATACAAGGATAAAACTACATAGTCGATTCTCTTAACCAATTAATTACCTTTTTTGTTTATGATTAAATACACCACCCTTTTAAACGGATAAAACTATAGGTGGAAAAAAGATTGTAATAATTAACTGTGGAAACCAAGTTGCCGTTTGATTATGAAAACTGATAATGTGTTTTCACAATTGTAAAAACTTATTATTTCGCCGTCCAAAAGGGCAGTTTGAAACCCTGTCAAGGCGAAACAGCTGTCACTACATAAAATTTAACTAGATAGAACATTTGAGTTAGATATTTATTTATTTCCTTTCAACGCCCATATGGCTTTTACATTTAAACAAAGTTACACAGTAACAAGAAATTCAAATAAAACATAATACCTACCATAAAATGTCGAAAAGAAATAATAAACTAGTTATTAATTCAATTGAATACACTCAGACTAACTATTTGACTTAAATATACTCAATGAGCAATGAGTAGCGAAAAAAAACCCATTATTTGGTTTGTATTTCCAGAGAAAGTGTTCAGTTTCCTGTCAGCGGACGAGATAGAGCGTATGAAGCAGGACGAGGAGAAGAAGATAGCGTCCATCAGCGGGCGGGAGCTGGCGAGCTGGGCCATGGACCAGCAGCCCAACCAGAACAGCGACGAGGACGACTCCGACCCTGAACCCTCGGAGAGACAGAAGTAATTACTAAACATAACGGTATATACGCCGGACTACCAATGATTAAAATGACTTCGCCTGCAGTCAGCATTGAACGCTGCAGCTAGACTCATTTTCGGAATCTCCAAGTTCGACCACATCACTCCACTGCTAAAAAAACTGCGCTGGCTGCGCTTTTCACAAAGGCACACTGAGGGATCAATCCCACCTCCACCCGCGACTGTTATAGAGTCCTTGGGAACTCTCTGTCAGTCACGCTATTTTATGCAGGACTTTAAATCTTTGCTGTTGCAAATGCATAAGCAAATTGTAGGGCCAAAGTTTCCAAGTGAAGTTAAGTCAAGGGGGCGACAGCATCGATCAAGTCAAAAGAAAATCATGATGCCGCCACCCTTACGATCCCTCAGTGTCTCGTGTCACTGTCTCAGTGGTAGAATGCTCGCCTGCCACAAAGGGTACAATACAAACTCTGTTGGCCAATGTACAAAGCCATGCATGATGCCGCTTCAGAGTATTTATAAGAGCTTTGCATTCCAGATAAACTAGCTGAAAGACGTCTCACACTTTGATCATTTACATCTACAGCTTTAGGCAAGGTTTACCAGAAGTTTGCAACTGTGAAGACCCATTTTTTCTCTTTTAATTTTGATAATTGTCTCATTTTCTCAAAATTCCTGAGCCGTTAAATTCAATACTTGAAGCGCCCTTGAGGTATATTTATACGAAAACGGTGCTATATAAATTATCCATAATAATAATAATAATACTACCATCAGTCTAACTGCATTCAGACGCGTGGCCAGGAGACCTATTATAACAGAAGAGAACAACATCACAGACACTCCTGATCTCGGCTTGAGAAAAATTACTTTTGATTTTTGTATCGGAATTTCAATCCATAACTTCTTTGTTTACCTAGGATCTTAGCTACTGCATTATGTAGACCACTTATGGTGTAATTTTATATCATTATTGATAGCACAACTCTGTACCTGGCTACTCTGGACCTAACTCTGTTATTTTTGGAAAGAAAATAATTTCATGTCAACATGGAAATTTCATATTCATGGAAAGTGATCAATAATAGTGGTATATAATCAACTTCAGAACATCTATGTCATAATTGCATCCATTTGTATTTTTTGTTCATGGTTATAATTATAACTTTTGTATTCTAGATGGAGCGGTGGTGCAGCCCCCCTGGCCCCCTCAGCCAAGGCGGAGAGGCGGCGGCAGGAGAGGGGCGGAGCACCGGCGCCCCTCAGCGCAGAGGAGGCCCGCGCGGAGAAGGCGCAGCGCCGTGCCGCGTGGAGGCAGGCGCGGCTGCGCAGCCTCGAGCAGGTCGGTAACTGAACACTGGGTTATCAAATCATTTTACTAGTCACACAAGTCCGCCTCGTGTAGTGGTTTGGCTAGGTTAGGTTAGGTTAGGTTAGGTTAGCGAGTTGGGCTACCACGCATGAGGTCACAGGTCAATGTGAAATATTTAATTCAATGTGGTTTATCACATAAAAATATTTCATTTATCTTTGGCTGGCACTAAAGCATAGACTGATGGGGATAGAATGGAAATGTGGTAGTAAGTAGCCACAAGAAAAGTAATAAAATTTATCAATCAGATTACGTGTCTCTAGTTTTTAGCTTTGAAAATGGCAACGTTTAATTTGTGAAATATAAAGTATTATAAAGTTTTTAAAGTCGCTCGGAAATAGTAAAACAAATTTTAGGCAACATTAGTGTAATCTGTATTTCTGTAAAACCATAAAATTCCTTTTATTCGTATGAGTCAAGGAGTAAATAAATAGATAAGCTTATATTTTTAGGATACCATAAGGTCACAAATGGTTATTAAAACCATGGACGAAGTTGTCGGCAATAATCACATCATTCCCGAGATGACCCCTTCTGAGGTAAGTTTTCATTTTAACATTACATTAACCATTTGACTTCTCAATTAAATACTTTTTCAAGTTTAAAAAAACGTTTTATCCGTCAACTTTGAGAGTTTTTATAATGATAGATAATAAATAAATGCAGTATTTAGTCACTTCAGATATCTACTTGATTTTGTAAAGTCATTGTATAATATTTAAGATCATTATTCTTGCTTCGAGCACAGAACCTCAAAAGCTTTGCTTTAATGCTATATTTCATAAATCATTCCCTCACATATTTGAAATACTTTCAATATCACGTCTCCCATCATAATTAACAATGTTGTACTATGTAAGATACATCACATACACTACAAAATTCTTACTTCTTACATTGGAAATCATCGATTCAATTCTCTGGCTATTCATGTTTTTCATTGATTGAGCATATTCAAAATTGTGTTTATTTTCTGATGTGATGGGACTCATATAACCAAATTTAATAAAACTAAAATTGTGTTTGTTACTCTATAGTTTGATATTGTGTTCTGGTTTGATGTCAAACATTTTGATTGTTTAATTGTTGTGTAAGAAAGCTAATAATATTAGATGTCCTTTATTTGCTTATACATAACATCGTGTAATATTCAAAATACACAGTTTAACTCTATTAGTTGAATTTACAATAGCAGTAATAAAAAATACCTTCTCAATACACAATGTATTGAGATACACCTCTAGATTACATTTAACACAGAATAGTTTTAACTTTGTAGTCTCATTTAGATGAAACTAAATTCCACGCTAGCCATTTACTAAATCTCATTTGATTACCATGCATCGATACATGTGAATGTTCTCTGGTATAAGGTGTCCTCGATCAACTTACTAAAGGGCTTTCCATTACAAACATCAAAAAAATAAATTTTTAAGTAAATTGTGACGTTGAAAAACATTCACACGATTCTTTTTGTGTTTTCTCTATTTCGGTTTGCGATGAAAGCCTTTTGTGACTAAAATGGTGCGAGCTTTGTTTGGATGTCGGGGCATTTGCTCAGAAAGGAACGCTCTGATGGCTGCATTATTTGGTACGTGGTGATTATGTTGTAGCCGTGGAAGGTCCCTCGTATTGCCATCCGCACCAAACCGGGACCCATTCTCGCCATCAAGGAGAAGGAGAAGTTGTTAGACGAGAAGATTACCTCCAAAACAGAAGAAGAATACATTTGCCCTATATCTGGCGACACCAGAGTACGAACCGTCGAGTATATAGAAAAACTTATCGAGAAAGAGGTACGGCCAAAGCAACCCACAAATACACGCAGCAAACAGTCTATATTATGGATCAACTGGTTGTGGAGATGTATTTTCTTATTGCTATGTGCCTGTGTGTGAATATCTATAGAGCTTCTTTACTTTTACACACTATTCTGTCACGCCCCGCAGAAAGAGATCTCCATACACCAGACATTACCCAACTTGGACGTGTAAACTAACTAAGCCGATATCAATGACGAGATATTATTGCCTTCAGGGATGAACCGCCTGACTGACTCTACTAACATGAACGTGACTTTACGTGGAAAGGACATATACACCTAACTAGAAACTAGACCGCAACATAAACCTACTTAGGTACGTCTACTAATGTTACCTTGCAGAGTGCGGATATATTAGGTATATTATCTCCTCAAGTCACACCGATGCTTCTTACTCTTTAATTTAACAACTCCCCTCGTTTCTTTTTAACTTTTATTCGCACTTTTGACATTGATTTTAAAGAATATGGTATATAGTATCACGAGACAGAGGGCTTATTGAATATGGTGGCACAAGACTTTGCAATCTCTCATACAATACAAAATATTTAGGGTAAATGGCAGAAATAAACGCTCAGATGTTTGGGCAGACTTACTGTATTAGTGGTTGGTTGTACAGACACGCAAGTAGTGAATCTTGAGTTTGGTGTTTCTTGTACATACAGTTATACTTGGATGAAAGCTTGGGCGGATATAAAGTTAGGAGTCCTGATGTGTGTTTGCGCTAGTGGATGGTTCCATTTTAATATGATCTTCATGTCGTCATTTTGCATGTCACGGTGTGTATGGGATTGCATGAAGTAGGTCCGTTAATTGTTATTGAATCGCCAGCAATAAAAACGTTGCAAACACATAAAATATGATTTTTTCAGGAACAACTAAAAAGGGTTTTCTTAATTTTTTATTAGGTAATATACACGTTTTATTACAATTCGATATTACTAGGAAATTAACAAGTATACTTGTAAAAAAATGAACATAAAAGTATTACAATTGAGGAAATATTTGTCTTTTTTTTAAATTTATTAGAATAAAATAACTTGAAATTATGTGGAATAACATTGCTTATGTTGCCTTTTTGCTGCATCGTTTTTGTCTACTGTATTCCATACATTAACTGTTTTCATAAAAACTTGTACTGATTTTGTGTATAAGTATGGAAACTACCTGCGGTGTCAACGTTATTCCACTGAGACTGGCAAAAAGTGGCTCACCAATGCACCACTTGGATGCAATCTGGGGAGGGAGATAATATATATTTTTTCTATTTTTGTTTGTTTGGTAACATTATCTAGGGACGTGTACATGTCAATAATTTGTAATTTGCCTATGATTTTGTACTCTGTTGAGTCACTAATTTTTTTCTTTCTTTTGTACAGGCTGTACCTACGTAACACAATCATACAATCAGTCGGTCTTTAAAACTAGACTTAGTATTTAAGTTAACGTATTGTCTATAAATCGTTCCTATAAATAAAATGGCTTGAAAGTATCGTGTAATTAGTCACGATACACGTAAAAGTTCAAAAGCTTTTTTGAAATCTTTATCTTATATCTTGCCTCAGCAAAGATGATGCATAATTTTTTTACAAGAAGCACAATTTCGGTTCCACCATTTATTTTTAAAAGTGAAATGAATGTGTTGATTGTGGGTGGGTATTGGATTATAATATGTCTTTATCGCATGTGCACTTTCCTGGGGATATTTGAAGCAAGGGTATTCCTTTCTGTTTTTATTTTTCACTCACTAACAATAGTTCACATAGTTTCACCATGCAACAGGTACATTTTATGCTCATTTTATCACACACGTCAGTTTTTAACATATCGGTCTTATACTATCACATAAAACCACTTAGAAACATTATTTTGTAGTTTTTTTCTCTCAACAAGTGGCTGCTCCAATTTCAAAATAAATGGTTTGCTACAATATTTGAGGTTAAGTATCTTGTTATTCATATTGATAATTGATTTTTTTGTATATTATTCGTTTGCTTCATGATTTTAGTATTGTGTAGACTTTATATTCACGTGTGTTTAGTTCTTGTATGCTGTTGTAATGTTAGTCCTCTCAATGTTTTTTTGGAAAATCCGTCTTGTATTGATTGTTTTATTTTAAAACTAAATGCACTAACTGCTTACCTTTATCGATTTGTGTATTTTTTTGTCCATGTAATGTTTTCTACATTCCTTAAGTGAAGTGTTAGTGCCATTACTTAAAAACTGTCAATTTTCTTACTTAATGTCATAACGCTCCTAACTTATTATTATTACCATGGTCCAGTTTTTCAATTGGGCCATAGTTTCATATCTCACTAGCTCGTGTTTCTATGGTTAACTGAGTGAGTGAAATATGAATACTGATTACAAGTTGTGTAATCTGTGCCTAGTAATTTTTTTGTTTAAATTCTTCGAGGTCCCTAGAACAGGCAGTACTGCTTATATGGGACCTCGCTAATCAACTGATTACAAATTAATAATTCTAGTTTTTAATTTTTTATCTTTTGGCTTGATTTAAAAACGAAATCCTTTTAGGTTTGTCATTTTAATTCAAACTAATGCAAATTTGCGACGCAGGTTGAAACAAATCAGGCGAAAATAAGAGCGCTGGAACTGACCACGAGTCCCATGAGCGAGGAAGCCTTCCACAGTATAGAGGGGCTGCAGGCCGACAGTCTGCAGCTAGACAGCCTCCAGCCCGACATAGTGCAGGTAGTGAATCCGCTGCTGGACGGACAATGGCCGGTCAGGTGACCTCCATCTCCGTCGGGCCCTCCCTGCACATCGTGCCCAGGGCCGAGCCCTCGCCGGACCGGGACAGCCTGCGGCTAGATCTCAACACCACCTTCACTGTCAGCAGCAAAGGGAACGGGGTGGAGGGACCCGAAGGCTTGAGCAGTCCGACGACGAGACCGGCAGCGCCCCGACAACTCCCTCCGCAGACACAACCCCCACCACTCTCGGCTCCGGTAAGTATAGAAAATAGATAAAATTAACGTAACCGGCGCGGAAATAGGAAATAATAAATACTAATTTCAAACTGTGCATGCAAACAGCCAGAAGTTGGTTACAAAGCTTAGAACTTTGCAAGTCTTCTTGGATGCCTCTCATTACATTGTATCTTTAACGTCAATGACTGTTTTGTAAATGTATAAAATTCGGGAGTGGCGAGTCGGGTCCAAGGTGCAATTTACTGTAAATTATTAATATTATGTGTACCAAGTATTTTACCGACGGCTTATTCCTACTATGTTGGAAGATATACGGTGACGTTAAACATTCTGGTTTTCTGTGGAGTTTATTGTGTAAATAATTTTTAAAATAACGTATTCTTCACATTTTCCATTCCTTTGTTCCCATTGGGATATTGGTATTTACATAAGTTATTTCGTCTGGATATAAGTTTAGGATTTACGACGCGTACCCTTTGGTGATAGGGAATATGTATGAGTGTTATTACAAATTGCATTTTCATTTTGTCTGTTTGGGTAGGTTACATTTCCACATATCATTACAAAATATAATAGGTCTTTTTTATTGTAAAACGGACTATTGAAGAAAATCAAGTATTACTGAGGGATTTTATATACCTATATATAACTATATTGTATTTAGTGTGATCAAACTGAGTGCTTTAGTTATGAGATTTTTTTCCGCGTAAAGCAGCTATTTCAGTGCTGTAGCTCTACATATTATAAGTCATTCCACTTTGGGTTAGGTCATAATAGGCGCACTTTATTTGTTTATAAATTATGTTTTTATTTTTTTTAACTTAGTTATATTTTACTGGGATTTGTATATTGGGACAATAATGCTCTCGATATTTAATGTTATTAATATTTCCATTTATTAAATTTTGCTATGGATTTTCTTGGATTTACGTAATAATTTATATTTGTGTGTTTAAGTTTAATAAATGAAATTTTAAAGAGGCCCAAATTGGTATTAGACATTTTTCTGTACTTTATTATTTGTTAAAAGTTTGCGGTTTAATATGTAAATGCATTTATATATCGAAGCCTTCTTTTGGTTTTTCTTTTAGTTCTCTATTCCATATGTATGCCGTGAAATATTTATTAGGTGGGAGCGACTTTGTATATATAAAACTATTTCATTTATATTACGTATGTCAGATTTTTATATGTGTCATATTATTTGCGTTTGTGGCGTTTATAGTTGTATTTAAGTGTGAATTGATATAATGCTTTGGTGGTATACAATCGAATTTATATCGCCTTTTTATCTAGATTCGTTAAAGGAGTTTTAATTGTCATTTTTATTATAGGTAATTGTAGCGTGTCTCACTTTATTGGTTATTCAGTATCAAGTATATAATTGTCATATAATATAGTGTAAGGTTATGGTATACTATTAATACGTAATAATTAAACTTTATGGCCTCCGTCAAAATTTACGGTTTTTGTTATACTAAGTAGAAATGTATCAATTGTATGTTAGTTGGACCAGGAATTATATGCAAGTTGATTATTTTTAATTTATTTCATCATGTTGTTGTAAGTGTACATATTATATTTTCAGCTGTTTGTACCTATCCAGGAACCTTCTAATTTATTGTTATTTCACTTTCAACTATTGGAATTCCGGCACCCTTTTACAAAGCATTAATATTTTTGTTAAATTAAATAATTTCTTTTTAAATGACGTTCTCAAGTGAACGATATTATAAATTGTACCATCCCTTCGATTTATGTAGGAAACATTATTTTTAATATATATTTGAATTTGTAGGACATGATTATAATAATAATATAATTAATTTTAAATATAACATCAATGTATCATTAATATATTTCTTTTATCTTTTTATAATAATCTAAAGGTTTTCATTTCATTGTTAACATTATCCACGATTATGGTATGTTATTCCAAATATTAATGAAATGTTGCTACTTTTTAAATCCCTTTACTTCTTTGGTAGCTATAATTCTTTCGAGGTGTGCCTGAAAAATACTACAATATTTTTTATTTAATGGACGAATCAATCAATAAAAAACGGTTATGCACATAAAAAGAAATATTAATGCAAAATTTACACTATGACTCAAATGCAGATAAAGTTATTGATAAATGCGTAAGTGTTGGATGGTGTTTTTACTGTTTTAATACCATGTTACGTTAAGTTTCCAGCCGATTTACCTGCCATTGTGTTAAATTCTCCATTTTGGGCAGAAAACCAAACAACATATGCGGATCGCTAAAAACCATATTATCGGGATTAAACCACACATCATGATTGAAGCATAACACTGTATACACTTTTTTAATTTCATATACCTGCCACTATATTCACCAAATGTATAGGCTTTTTGGGACGTGATTATGTCAGTAAATTCTTTTTGATGATTTACGGATTACCGTCATATAGCGTCACAACTGCGATGTTGGGATTTGAAATTGGGGATAATAATTGTATTTACATGTAGATATAGGTTGATACAAACATTTCGCACATTGGCCGGACATGGGCACAATTGCTCATTTTGTAATTTTTTGATTAGGACATTGTAAAGATGGAATTGATGTGCTATATTTTTAGGAACTTAATTTTGATGAGGATAGGAAAAAACTCACTTGCTAATGTCTTCTTAATTATCAAGATAGACTAATACATTATTTTTGTAAGGGTTTTCCGTTAGTTGCCATATAGGTTTTCCTAGCGCCTTGTCTTCTCTTGCGTTCTTCTCCCGCTCGGTCGGGTCGCAGCGCGGCAGCCCGCCGCTCCCGTTGCTCGTACTTGAGTTCACAGCCTCAGGGCTCATTGCTTTCTCAGAATCCTCTCTCTCTACCTCAGCCGGAGTCACCTTGTCCAGCAAGTCTTCTTGCATTGTGCTGATGGCCTAATATTTCAATCAATTTAATGACACTACTACTAAATGATTACTATGACTGCTCCATGCACGTAATGTTTCGGCGAATCACCATTAACACCAGCACAACTGAAAGCTCTATCGGTTTTCCCTATCTCCACCTCATCGCTAAGAAAAACTTCCCTTCCCTGTAGGGTGTGGTTTCAGACTGGAACAAAATTTCCAGGCTGAGTGTTCACTCCATTTACAGATCACCAGTTAAAAAATCGTTTTGTTGCAGATTAGATGGCAACAAGAAGCAGTACAAAAGATATTGGCCGTAAATGAAAAGCTGGTCTGCCGTAAAATAAAAAATAATTAATATATGGCGGGCTACCCCAGTGTGGAATGCTTCAAAGATAAATACTATATGTCATTAAAATAACATGCTAATGTACTTGATAAAAGTATTAATTTGACAATTGTATGTACACCTGTCTGAAGTCTGGATAGGTTATATGATTATCCTTGGGCTTGGTGTCTGACTGATCCATAGGGCCACACTTGACACATTCCATCATTTCACCATATATTTCACACTGGTAAAATTTTTGTTGAACAATTTGTTTATTTCTGTAGCGTGATGTTTTTCAAAACTCAACTTACTTGTAAAGCTTTCCTCCATTCACAAATGCGTAGGTGAGCTTACCATTACAAGGTTTGTTATGCTTCCATGGTCATGTGTAGTTAATCCTTACTCGTAACTAATAGAGACCTCTCTCGGCACAATTTTATTGTTACACTGTGAAAATTCATTGCAATGTAATAAGAGTCAAGATAAAATAGTGTAGGTAATAGTTAATTGGTCAGTCTTGGGTTTTCTTCTTTTATCTTCGCAACAAGCTAGGGAGGCCGTATAGACAGAACATCAGGCGGGTTGTGGTATTGGACCTCTATGAGAGGGGTTTCATCAAAATGGTTGTTTTTGACCTTATCTTTACGTCATCAAATGTCAAAGATATTTGATTGTATTCGGAAGTATTACACAAACAAAAGTTTGTAATAGAATATGCGTTAATGATACAAGTATAGGCTGAAACATCAGGTTTACATACTTTTTAAATCCTGTTTAGTTTTCATTGGGCCACCTTTGATAAACTGGGCGTGGTGTCAAGATATTTTTGTTTTCTACTGTGTAATAAAGTTACGAGATATTAGTACGTGTCTATATTAAGCTCTTATCGATATGCATGTGTGTCCAGCTGCTGCGGACCATGGTCAAAATTCGGCTTCCCGGGCCATGTCCTCTGCGGTCAGTTTGGTGTCGTGGGTCTCTTGCCAGGGTCATATACATCCGCCGAGTGGCGGGGGTGGATGCAACGGGTTTTGTATATTGTGTCAGACTGCTTCAGCCATAAATAATATCAGAATAAAGAGGGTGAATTATACTTTAATCACTTTGAAGAGTTCATTCCTTGAAAACATAGCAAGGCTAATATAGTTGAGTAATAAATCGTTATTTAGGCATTGATTAAATGGGCATATCTATACTCCATCGTTGTTATTACGGTGTTTTTTTTTTATATTTCAGGGGGTTGAAATTTGCTCGTATTCATATGGTTAAATATGAATTTATTAGGGGTGTATTATAGTCAGCTGTACCTGTTTGTGTTCCCGCGCGTCCATTCACTTGGGAGGCGATTTTTGGCATTTAATTGAAGTCTTCTTCAGTCTTCTTCCCTAGTCTCGGTGGATTAGTTGTGTCGCTATTGGGATCCCGGCCGTGGGTAAACTTAGCCTGCCTTCGAATAATAAAACACATTTAAAGGAAGAAAAATCATTTCTGGGCTACATATAACTGCATCAATACCGTTATACGTTTTAGAAGGCTTTAACAACGGTTGCAATACCATTGCCCATGGGCGTGTGTGAATCTTGATGTTTTATGATCGACTCATAGCCTTACCCACCTGCACACCCATTTCGTGTTAGATACTAGCTCTGTTCACTCGCAAACATGATATTTTACATATTTTGAGTGTATAACCACTCTCTAACAAGACAAGAGGCCCAATAAAAGAGAAAGCTACATCATTGTATCAGCTCAGGACTGAAGTTATTTAACTACACAAAACATGATCTCACTGGGAATCGATCCTAGATAGGATATTATGAGTAGCCACTTAGGCTTCAGAGTGCTGACTACCCATTGGTACCAGGGTAATAGTATTATAATCGGCTAATAAACTTATTATATAGATTTAGCGCCATTTTTGTTTAATAAATCACCTCTCACAGCAGATTCTTCTTACGATAGGTCATTGGTCATCCGGACTTAAATCAGTTGTTGGAAATGAAAAATTATATGACAAAAAGCATTTCCTCTAACAGATTTTTCTGGATGTTTTGTGACCAGCACCGGTTTCTCATACTGCTCGACGGGTTTGTCATCAGTGCTTGTACTTCGCTCGGTATTAATGGTGTTAGCTAAATAAAATTCTAGTAAAGTCGGGGGCGGAATTACAAATAATTAATTATTGTTGTTCTAAAACCACAACTCTGTCAGAAATTTGTCGTTGTTTACGTAGGTATGGTAACAAGGGGTCTGTACTTATTGGTCGGTACTGAGGTGTCATTAGGAAAACGATACATGACTATCTACGATTCAGCATTCCTTTATCTGAACGCATAGTTATTACCAAGGATGTTAAAAAAACTCTCGTTTACATACGTTTATGGGGAAAAAGAAAACAAAAAAGTCCTGGGAAAAGAAAAACACAAGTTTGATACTAAAAACTGTTTTATTTAGAAGCTTAATTTTAAGACATGATATTTGTTTATAAAATAAATTACTCTCATGATATATGTTTATACGTTTAAATAATTGACAAACACAAGTCTGATCACTTATTGTTATCGAAAGTACAAATAACCTTAGTGGATGACGCGCCGACAGGGCTAAAGAGAGGCCCTTGCGCCGGTTTCTCCATAGAGCGGAAGCGTTGAAATTTTTTTGGTTTTAAGCGACACAACTTCACTTCTGTGGCAGCCTTTATATTTGTTTGGGACAATCTAGACCGCGTAACGGGTCACTTTCGTTCGCTTTGCTAGTATATAACGTGTGATACGTCCTGATTTGTAGCTTGCAAAAACGGCATGGTGATTGTAGTATGCTGGGTTTTGTTGCACAGAAAGTGTGTCAAAGGTGTTAAGGAGTTACATTTGTTATGGTGATTGAGTTTTGGCTATATTGTCTAACATGGGTCATTTTTTGTATAAAAAACTTTCCTTTTATCAACATATTTTAACTTATTTACCTGTTTTTCTTAATTTATGGTGATCAATTTGTTAAATTAAAGTTATGTTTACTGGATAGTGATCAGTTGATACTGGCGATTCTGCCAAGGCGCATTAGGGCATTGTTAAAACATTGGCATTTGTTTGTGCTAAATATAGCCAACTTCGTGTTTGACATATAATAGAATGTTTTTGACCGTTAGGGCACCCTCTATAGCGGCCCGTCATTACTCTAAGGACCAATATAACCATTAAACACTTGAAACCACCGCTCCACTCATCTCACCTCACTAGTGCGAGGAAGCAACAACCCTGTATCTTGGAGGACACCACAAGGTGGCTGATAAGCTGCACTACAACAATACACCCTCATACCTGGTGGGATAGGACCTTCGTGTTCATCTTCCATTCACAAAATGATGGCCACTTTCGGGAGGTCACACCTACATAATAATCATTTAATTTTAAGTCATTTTGCGTACAACAATCAAAACATCTGTCACAAGAATGAATACTTTCCATAAATAAAACAAAATAAAAAACACCGCATTTTAATATGACTTGTGCAATTTTAATTAATCTGCAGTCACTAATGAAAGCTTTTATTGGCGAAGTAAAAAGATAAAATGTAAATGAAGCGTTGGTGTTTTGAAAAAGATAGATGAAAGTAGACTGAATGCTGTTGAAATACGATCTCTCAGGCGTATGTGTGGTAAGACTATGTATGTATAGGGTGTATACAAATGTCAACAAGTAAGCACACGAGGGCTAAGGCTGAGATAAGCTTTGAATCGGACAAATTAAGAAAGGGCTTTTACGATAGGTCTGGTCTTGTGGGAGAAGATGATGAGATGAAAAGAACAAGCTATAAAAGAAGCTCGCGGAAGGCCGAGAACAACCCTGGCATGACCAAGTACGTCAAGTATCTTGAAATGTGGTCATGTGAATAGTCAGTATTAATGGCCGTATGTGATGAGAAGATGTTTGATGTAGAGGACAGCCAGAGGAAGTCGGTCATGGGGACAGAGTGGTATGGGCATTCTATCCTCTCTGTCTCCCTGACGGGAAATGGCCGTGACGCCCGTGATGGTTAGTTCAGTTAGTTTTTTAAATATAAATAAAATTTTCACTCTCTAGATTTAAGTATTTTACTTCACCATTTTGGTTGTACTACGGAGTTTCTGTTACACCTTGTACTATTATGTTGAAAGCTTTCTTCTTCCTTAGTAGCGGGCTACTGGGAGTCGCTGTGGAGCTGGAGCTGGAGTCGGGTGGGACATGACCTCCACGTCCTCCTGGGGCCCCCCCACCCCCCCCCCCCCTCCCCCCCCCCCCCCCCCCCCCCCCCCCCTTACCCCCCCCACCCACCCCCCCCCCCCCCCCCCCCCCCCCCCCCCCCCCCCCCCCCCCCCTCATCCACGCGGGGCCCGACGACGCCCTCGCCCTGCAGCGCAGCTGGCGACCGCGCCCACGGCCCACGTGCAGCTCCCCGCTTCGCGGTGCCAGGCATAATCTCCCGGTTGGGGGCCGACGCTGGCACTTCTGCATTGCAAAATGCAAACAATCAAACATGTACGCCAACGTTGAGTTAGAAACTCTCGCACTATAACGTCAATTTTGTCTTGTATTGCAAGTTATCGGACTTAGTGTAACTGTTTGTGGAATTGTAATGGGAATACCACTATGTATACATGTTGGGCATTATGTTATGACTGACTTTAGTAGGGGCGATCAACTCTGTGACAGACACTATAATACATTAACTTCCTTTCATGTCAGGGTAGTAACAAGACGTATCCATAATTCGAATTAACACAATAAACAAATTGTAATAACAATAAATCTTAACATAATATGGCGTCTATTTCAGATTAATTTCGTGAGCTTCATGATCTTGGTTAGTTTGTACACTTCCTTGGGCTACCTCCGTATTCATCATATACGTCGCGAATTCTTTTCAATGATTCCTGCTTGTTCATGTTCGATCTTCTGAGGTGCTTTGGGAAATCATTGGTATATCTGGCCTCCTCTCCTGCGGTAGGGATATCTCAGTACCTTTCATCTTCTCTTCTTCGTCTTCCGATGCTCTGGTATTGTGAGGTTCGTAAATTTCTCCAATTCTGCATTGTTCCTGAACTACTGCTTCGTCTCTTATCCATGCTGTCAATTGTTTGAATGCCTTACTTCTGTGTGTCGCCATTATGTAGTTGTATTTCATATTAGAGGTACCAATATTTTGGTGAGATCTCGTTACTGACCTTTTATGAGACTTTCCGTGACTTCTGGCCCATTACTTTTTCTTGTACATTAATATCACGTTTTTTCTCTTTTTTGATTTATATTCTCTTTGGAATGTTCTGTTTAGTAATATCTGCAGTGTGGATCGAACTTATCAATACTTGTTCTAAATTGGCCTTTTATTGAAATACTTATTTCTGCGGGTGTTTTTCCCTATGTGCGTTGCTTGATTTTTGGGGGTCCGTTCTATATTTGATATTAATTTTTCGCGCCGGCAACTGTACAGACCATGGTAAATGACTCTTTTTCTTAAGTTTGATTTAACAAATTGGGAGATCTCTCTCGCTTGTCCATTCGTTGCGGGATGGTTTATAGGTGCTGTCTTCACACCGGTTGATATTGTTCTATTTTTAGGAAGCTACTCCATATACATCGATTGTGAACTGCGTTACGTGTTCAGATATCTCGTAATGTTTCTGGCATACCATGGCCGTTGAAAAAACTTATCCGACCTTAAAGTGGGCAATTCTGTGCCACTGGAGTACATCTGGATTTAATTTCCGGCCTTTTGCTGTAGGCTTCTACCAAAATTAATTAAAAATCGCCCCCGCCTGCAAAAGGTCCGAAAAAGTACCTATATGCAATCGTGCCCATGGTTACTTGGTGTAATAAACTGATGGTTGTTTGATTGTGTGAGGTTTGCTTTCCGTGCTCTTGTACATAAATATATAACTTTTGCTGTTGTTTTCTCTATTATCAGAAAGTCAACCTCTGGCCAATAGTGATAATATACCTTCTTGCTCTCGCTTGGGCTATTATGACGATGCCATCGTTGTGAATATAGGTAAAGAAGGTGTAAATAGATTGCCCTTCTCATTGACGGGGGTATGACTTGTCTCTACTACCCATTTCATCAAAGCTTGTTCGTTTGATTGATAATCCTATTCCAATTTATGTGATGTTATACACTTTGCTTCCTGTTCATTTGTTGTCTGGCCTGCCGTTTTAAAACGTTTTTATATATTCTTTTGGGTTTGCACTTTTATCCTTACTGTGGCTCCGCATTATTTCTCTTACATTCGGTTATGGGATGGTGATGGAGTATCTTCACCTAAACGGTAGACTTCCACGCTGGAGATCCGGGTTCTGTTATGTCGGTTTCTTCGGCTATCTGCTTAAGGCATCACGCCCTTGCCCAATCTTATTGTCCCGGTCGATGACTCAATAATATAGATATATAATTATTTAGAGTCTAAATATACACTTTCTCAATCATTCTAGGTGGATAATACTTTCTGGCTATTCGTGTGTCGGCCTGGGAAAATACCGATCTAAGGCTGTTGACGCCGTGTTGGATGGTGAAATGCTCCTTAGTGAGAAGTTGCTGATCCTGCTGTAAACCCAAACTTTTATCGCCTAGGCCTCGGGAGCGTTTGGAGCATATCGGTCCGGTTCGTGTGGGGCTGCGTCTTAGATGCCTCGCAAGGTATCGGCTTCTGCCATTTCCAGAGGTCTGCACATGGGTCAAAAATTTAGCGAATCACCCAGATGCCTCGCTATACTGCCTAGACACCATAAGGCGTTTTACGTGTCAAGAAGGATAACCTTGGGGAACGCTCGGGGATTTGGCGCGTGCTGCGGCATAACTGCATGTCGGTTCTTTTTGTTCTGTCCAGTACACCTCCGTGGTGTTGTTCTATATCTTTCTGTAGTTTGGGCGATATCTGGGGCTGCTGATTGGCATTGGTCTTATATCTTGCTGAAATTGTATAGTGATACCTAATTAATATGCGGTTGGTCCTTTGTAGTACGATGGGCGGTGGGGGGCCAACCCTGGGATATACTGTTTGACGGTCGCGTCATGTTTGGGTGGATTCGCCCGGGGCAGCATGTAGATAGCACGCGAGATGAGTGTATCGCTATTGGTTCACAATGATTTCCTTGGGTGTGTGCTGATTATGGTGCGAGGCCATTCTGGGTAGGATGTTTTTTTCACTTTCTCCAACCTGCAGGATTTTGTTACTGGCAATTCTTTTCCTGTTTATTATATATTATCATCTAACATCACTATATCGTCCGCGTTTTTGATGTGAGGTGCGTCTTTATTGCTGTGTGATAATATGCGCCGGACATGTTTTAACTCCATTATAGGTAACCTTAATGCATGGTAATATTACATCCCGTAGGTGGAGTGAACGTGTATCTAGTTGGCTGTGTACTCATCATCCACTTCCTACCGTGCTGATTGCTGCTTGGATACTCTAAGGTTGGAAGACGTTTACCACCCCGCCTAGTGTTGTTAATGATTCTGTTAGTGTGAGGGGTAAGGAGATGTATCTAATATTAGGTGTGTGTGTGATCTGTACTATCTTTTATTTCACATTTGTATGACTTATAATTCCATCTGGTTTTATCATTGGGGACTTTGGGGCGGCGCACTGGCGGTATAGTGTTAGTGGTCTTTAGATTTGCGGGCTTCGGTCAGTGGGCTTTGGCTCGGAGGGCAGGGTGGTGTTCTATTAGCGGCAGTCGGGGGGGGGGGTGCTTCAGTTTGTATTTGGGTGGTGACGGTCCATGCTTGTAGTGGAGGGGTCACTCGTGTCACGGGCCCGGTTCTGTACCCCAATATGCCGGCATCTAATCATAGCGCCTATGATACATCGGTGGGTGTAGGAGGCTCTCAGTAGCTGGCTCGGTCGGTTGTCATCGTGGGGCAGCTCATGAAGTCCGTCAATCTGGGCTTCCCTTGTGCTGCTAAACCACTGGATAGTCCGTGTAGTACCTCGGCCTCCTCTGCCTTTTGCATACTATCTGAGAGTTCATTCTGGTGATGGCCTTTTGTGTATTTGTTATAGGCTACCTATCTAATCTAGCCTCTTATAAAGTCGACTAAGTCGTCTTTGGGGCCAGGTTTGGATGGGTTTCGGCATTTTGGGCCGCATGGCAGGTCCTCCCGGTCGGCCACATATAACGCTCGTATATGTGGAACTTAGGACTGGAAGGAGCGAGCGCCGGATTTCTACTAGGCATTGCAAACCCGGTAACTCCCGGGAGAGACAGGTGTGATACTGTTTATTTGGCAGGCACCGTGCTCTACCCCACGCTTGAGCACGCCACACATGTCGCCTCGCAGTGTGTCCGACTACACTATGTTTATTATATGTATTTTTAAAACAAAGTTACTGGTGTATGTGTCCTCTTTTCTTACCATAGACCTGCAAAATTGCCTCTTTAAATCCCCGGCACCTAGCCTGCTATGGTTCGTTCCCAATGTTTACACTATTCTTATGCATAGTATGTGTCTTTTTACACTTATTTTTTTTAGTTCACTTGGCGCGTTTTTTCTTGCATGTCATAGGTTGGAAGATGTATTGTCTTCAAGCCTCCATTTTTGGCATCTTTCAATAGCGGGACAGTTTCTACTGCTCTTTCTAAGTTATTTTCTCGTTGGGAATAAGGTCTTGTGATCAATTTGTGTCATTACGCCGAAATTCCAAGCTATCTCTTATTGGCCTGGTGTAATATTCCATGAATTTTCACATTGGCTTACGTATTGTTTTGATAACTCCTATATATGTAGGCATTTATGTATACTCTCAACTTCTGTTGCGGTTGTGAAATTTGTTAGATTCGTTATGATTGCGTTATAGGCTCTCTTTTTTGTTGTGGTTGTTTAATACATGAGATTTCTTCATTTGTAACCTTCTCTGATGTTTTTTTAGCGTGATTTGAACGTGACTAACTGGTCGTAGAGTTTCTGCTACACTGTTTGCTAACAAGGTTGGCCCTTTGTGACATTTCGTGCTAATATTTGGTTTGCTTCTCCAGAGCAAAACAAATCTGTCGATTAGTATATGGCTCCTTGGTTTTACCTGGGCCCATTTTCACTATATACGTAGTGTCTTTTTCCTCGTCGCACCTAATGTAATGTTTTGAAGGAATTTATGAAAACACTATGGTCACCTTGTGGGGTCTATATTCAAGGCTGATTATTATGGTGTCATACTTTGACTTTACATTTTTAGACATAACACTTATGAACATTCTCCCTCGGAATTAAGGCCCGTAGTCCCTCAAAGTTTCTATGCATAACTTTCGTCACCTTGTTTTTAGGGAAATTAATTTGCACCAGATGTCTCTTAGCATTAAACATGCTTGAGTGCAGTCTAGAATATAAGTACTACTCTAATCGTTGTGTCCAATCTGACCATGCCACTTGACGCTCACATTTGAAATAACTGCTTAGTACTCGTTGTATGCGTTTGTATTAGTATATAAATTTTGAACCAATCGGGCCTGATTACGGTCACGCACATCATTTAAATTAACTTCGCGTTTTACTCCATATTTTTTTTGATTGTTAGTATGGGCTTCACGGATAAGTACGGACCGGTTTAAGAAATTTAGATCCATTGATGTTTGTTGTAGAGTAGTTTTGGTTAAATTATTATAAAGTACGTGATTATAAGGTTATTTCGAAAAGAATTCACGGTTGTTTTATATGTACGTTCTCAACGACGGACAATGTTCATTGATTAGTGTGGAAGTGGCGTAATAAGGTGTGGTCTTTTAAGGGTTAATTGATTTCTTCTTTGATTAAATACGATATTAATTGTTTGAGAGAAGTAAAGTATGAATTAATTTTGTTTTATCTAAAAGAAATAATGTTTAATGGAGTGTCAATATGTATCACTGGTGTTTGGGATGATCTTATGATTAGTTGATTAATTCCAGTAGATCGACCCATTCACTTTTAATACGGAATTTCCGGTTCCGCCAATCACTTAGCCGTTTTCAGATTTTTCTTTCTCTCGGTGTCGTTACGGGTATGGAAAAAATAGTGTTAGAAACAAATGCTGCATCCATGTACGATGTTTGTATATTAAGTGAACCGATATGAAGACCGCACATCTTTAGTAAGAATGTAGAGGAAGCAAAGAAGTCTGGTCAGGACAGAGTGGTAATGGCGTTCTATCCTCTCTGCATACACCCTACACGGGATAAGTTAGTGTGATGGTTAAGTTTTAGGTTGATCAAATCTAGACTAAAAGAGGCATTCATTGTCAGCAAAGGCAAAGTCCCGGGAACTCGCATGGGGATTGTGTTGGGACATAATACCATGATATAATTAAGGGAGAATAAAAAAATGAGATTTGCAAGCTTGTAACTAGATTAATTGCTTTAGTACGTTTATTTAACGCGTGTATATCCAGAAATTAAAATAGTTGCCGGATAAAGACTCATGGCCTATCTTACGTCCAAATACGCTTTAGGACTGGAGGGTGGAGTATAGGAATTACCTGGTGACTCTTCCATACGGGGAGCCGATTCCCCTATCGATATGAGGTACTTCTAATTACTGCTATGTGCATGAGTCTTATCATCGGATCATCTCAGCCAGTTTTAAGGAGAAATTCGTTGAGCAAGAGATCTTGCAGCCACCGTGAGCAAATAAGGTATGTTAGTATACCTTGTGTTGCTGAAGACTAATTTTGCGTATTTTCATAAAATCCGGACGGTAGGTATGCTTACTGACCTATCTTTTTATTACGCTCTTTTGAAGGCATTTCAGGGGGACCGGATTTGGCTCCTTTGTAGTCCCATTTTTAGTGTACAGCACATGGCGGGGGAATGGTGTAATAATGTCGATGTGCAAGTTATAGATATAACACGAGCCTTCACTTCGCACGGTCCAACATCCAGGAAAAAAACACCTGTGCCACAAATGCCTCCCAATCAGACAATTCGGAATAAACATCATTCGGTTTCTACAACAATTTTGGTCAAAACTTCGATGTCCAAGGATAAAAAAATGATATCTAATCGTCATTGGAAATTGAAGCTGAAGAATATTCATTTTCTTTAAAAAACCCTTCGTTTCCGAAAAATTGATTACGAAAATGATAAATATTTCGAAATTTATTTAGCAAATGTTTTCATAATATCATAAAGAAGGTAGGTAAATACTATCAATTTCCTATTATAAAATTAAAAAAACTCGTTTAATAAGCTTTTTGAGATTTACTTAATCCTGCCATACTGAAGTAAAACATTATTTTCCTATTTTCATTGCACCCGATAAAAAACTCATATTTGGAGGGATACCGTAAAATAAGCGTGGTAAATTTTTATGAAAAATAGCTCATATGGTAATTAATATTATATAACCCAATGATATCATTTGTCACTTAGTGTTACAAGATAGTGTCCATTTTAATAAAATTAACTTTGAATTCTCTAGATCTCAGTCTTAAAGCTCAATATCCGATATATTAGGTTAAATGAAATCTAATAAGTAATGTGTAGTGACTAGGTTGTAGGCGAATATGGTTATAGTTGGAATATTAATGGTATCACTCATAGTAATATAAAAAGTGAAAATTTATACATTTGTTATAATATTTTCACGTGTCGATAACCAATCAAATAATTAAATATAAATATCGCTGTACCTCTATAAAACAGGAGAGCTAAAACTACTAATCGAATATTTGACAGCTCTAATTTTTAGCCACCTAATGAAGTATCCCAATAAATACCCAATTCCTCTGAAATCCGGATTTAGATTATCAGTTTTTCGGAGTGTACTACGACTTTTGACTTGTTCCAACTTACTAATACTAGGCTGTCCTACACCATAGGGGAACGCTATCGATTACTTAAGAAAATTTTATTTAGATATTAACAACCTCAATATCAAATGCACCTTAAGTTGCAAAACTATTTAGGAGTTATTGGGAATATAACTTTTTAGATATAGTAATTTTAAATAAACTCAGAATATTTATATTTCTACAATGGAGATACCGTTTAGTTTGTAAAGCGGTTCCTAGTGGCATAAATCAGACAATACGCAATGTTATTTTTCTTCGAATTTGGATAATAAACAGCTATTTATTAAAATATAATTAAATATCGTCCTTTGGTCCATCGGTAGGATGAACTCCCAACACGTTCGAGTCGTTATCTCGAGTCCCAGGGTGGGTTAGGGGGGTGGGGGGGAAGAGAGCTCCTTCGGCCCCCCGGCGGCGCCTGCCGCTGTGTGCGGGCCCGGCGCCTCGGGGCCGCGAGAGCGCCCCCGCTAGACGGAGCCTGCGGTACAACTGCTCAGCGCAGTGGGGCTCCACCATGCAGGCCTTCACCAATAGCGCCACATAAATTACGCTGACGGTAAATAGAGTATATATTACAAGTGTATGGTAGCTACAAAATATTTCGGTTGATTCAATTTTTATTAATCCAGCTGACAGACTTTTTTACGTTATTACTCTAGCGGTGGCAAAAAAAAACTATGTTATTCAGTTGCCCGTAGCCACAGGTCAACGTCGTTGTGAAAGTTTTTAATGGACCCGGCAGCCCTAGCACATTAGGGAAAATAAAAAAGTAAAACAAAAAACGTCTACTTCCTTGTGACGAACTCCGACGACACGACAAAATAGATAACTAGTGTGAAATCACTCCTGTCTGAAGTGATTGTAAGGCTTAGTCCCAATTTCTATGCATAAATCGTCACCTTTTTTTAGGGAAATTATTATAACACCAGAATTGTCCTCTTAGCATCAAAAAGTTTAGTGGTCAGAAAATACGTCCTGGCATAAACTTGAACCAATCAGACCATGCCACTTACGCACACATTTGAAATAACTTCATAGGTTACACATATTATTTTGTTTATCGTTAGTATTAGCTTAAACTTTAACCAATCAGGGCCAATTACTGTTCACGCACACATAAAATAACTTCATATTACACATATTAATCTGTATATGTGGGTTAGGGGGTATTCAGTGGCTTTGGGTTAGTAAATGGATGCGTAAAAATTTGAATAGTGTCATTGATGAGTTTATAGATGTAGGGTTGGTAAAATAAAAAATACGAGAATACTAATGATAATTTCTAAGGTATCCGTTTATTTAGATATGAACGTTTCACTACGACAATCTTTGGCTGTTATTATGTTGACGTGCCGTATATAAGTTTTGTCGGGTAATTGGATTTATTAATTTACTTGTTAATATGAATGTATTAATTTGTTTGGGATAGAATAAATTAATAAGTAAATAAGGGTTAAGTCAAAGAAAAATGTTTATTGGTGTCCAAAATGTATTGGGCTCTTATTATTTCTTATGATCATATAAATATTACTTTAATACAGTATAATCTACCATACATTAAAAACGAAAAATTCACGGATCCCGATCCAATAGCCGTTGGTTTCATAATATTTACTATCTCTCTGAGGTCTGATTGTGATTGGTAAGAAAAATAGATTAAGAAATCAAAATAGATATCATCATTAGATTGACATGAAAATGTGCCGATATTGTAAGTTTACCTCCTCTATACGTAAGAATTGTAAGGAAGCAGTTGGAAGTCTCGGTTCAGGATACAGAGTGGGTATGGCTATTCTAATCCACTTGCTACCCCTACGGAAGAAATGGGCGTGGAAGGTTGGTTAGGGTATTGGGTATACAACAAATGGGGCTTCATGTGCAGATCATAATGGGGCTCACTTGGGTAGGGGGGAGGCTTGTGATATTTAGTTATGCAATATGGGTGGGGGGATGTGCTATTTTAGTGATTGCGTTATATTTATTTTAATAACACATAAAATATTGGGGCATCATTCAAACACGATTGTGAGTAATTATATAGAACTAAAATTTTGAATTGGTGAAGGTAGTAGTGTATTGTACAATTAGGTATTAATGGTCCATCCAGTTTGCTAACCAACTGTCTGAGGTATTTTCATTTTTACTAAATGATCCTGGTTGATATCTAAAATTTGCCATACAGGGGTAAAAAGGAAATTTGCTATTTACATGCGGATATTTTGTTTTCCGTTAAGTAAAAAAATATTACCTTTTGACGCGGGACGCGGGACTAATTGTATTAATGACAGATTGAACTAGACTATAAAACGGAGATGGTCTTTTTGGTCGGTGCCTACTTGTTTTGAATATAAATCCGCATATTATTACTATTCTGTGGCGGGGGTAAGGGTATAGAGCGCACCGTTTCTGTGAATAAATAAACTTCAAGGGCTGCTCTCTAGAGCAAATGCTTACATCGGCCATCTACCGGACTTATTTGAAATACTACATACATACTAAACGTAACTAACAAAGCCCCCCCCCTCCCATCATCGCCATTTCCCCGAATGGGGGAGGCCAGAAAGGATAGGAACGCCACACCACTCTGTCCATGGCAAACTCGTCTTGTACTTCCCCACTTCATTAACCATTATCTCATGCACGCACATCGATTATTCCGTATAACTTCTTACATTGCCCCACTTTCGCGCACTTTGTTTTAACCATATTTTTTTTGAACATTGCCATGTCATTTCTCGGCCTTCCTCGGGATTCTACATCCAGGACAGGTCGCACATCTATATATATTTTTTTAGGGTCGTTTTCATTCATCATACCATTCGCTCCTACATTAGGTACCGAAACCAACGTAAAAAGAACCCTTTCTTAATTTTTCGATAATGCTTATCTCAGCCTTGCATTCTACTCTCTAATTCAACTCATTAGTGCACATCGATCATGATTGTTTTACCACACATTTGCCTGAGAGTGATCGCATTTCAACTGCATTACAATCTATTACTTTCATACTACTTTCCCTTATCCGCACACCAATGGTGCATAGGCACTTCATTGGTACAATCCGTGCAGTGTCTCATGATCATTTTATTACATGAAAGTAGGATGATCAGTCTTACGCGTTCTAGTATAGGGTCGCGTCAATGTAAAAAGAACTTGGCGGTCAAGCTGCGCACTCAGCGAATTAGCGCGATTATCGGTTTTATTTGCGACGCGGGGTATCACACATGATAATATAAATATGAATAATCACATTTTAAAATCAATAGTTTCACTGTCGACCCCTACGGGTAATCGAACCCTGCGACTCTCATAGGCGCGGGTAAGCCCAAAGCACTACCATCACCTATTGCTAACGAGGCGGGACTCAGAAGATTGAATAATCAACATAATAATGATAATTATTATGTAGTTATTACACTCTTCTGGATGTGTTGTGTTGCTCGTCCGATAGTTTACTAGGCTAGGTAGGCTATAATATGATCAACGCAGCAGTGATTCAGCTAAAATTTTACGTTTTTACAAAAATAGACCAAATTTTCACTCTTAGCAATGGATTGTTGGTGTATGTTGTAATAAAAAAACCACCCTCTGTTTAATATTACTAAATACCTTGCATAGTTTACAACATTTGAGATTAACGAGTTTTGTTAGCGGTTGGACCTTTTTATCCAGCGCCGAGAAAATATTTTTCTTGTTTTTTATCATAATCGCTATTAAGCCGTTGTATATTAATATGTAATTTGCTTTGAAGAATTATTTATGAATTGGTCATTACTATTTTAGACCTAATTTCCCAGATAGGATCTCGCCAATATCAAAAATAATCTAATGATCTGGTCTAGCACAAAATCTGTAAATTTGTATAGTCACCAGCGGAGGCCGAGCGTTGGAGATCACGTCCTTCCTAGACAGCAATCTCAACGGTCCCGACTGACGCCATCGTTTTGTGCGCGCAATTAAATGGTTACGCCCATAGCGGTGTCTTGCAGTCTCTTCAATAATCTAAATATTATAATTTATTATGGTTACACCTATAGTTTTTTTTCAGCCACAGAGTTGTTATACCGCCTACCTATTCCTTTAATTAGACGGTATAAATTATTTCTATCCAAAACAGGGTTACGAGTGATACCGAATGTACCTAAAATGTGTTGTTGATTTTGTATGGGAACAGACATAGGGGACTAGAGCTTAACATAAGTCGAGAGCTATAATTTTTTCCACATTTTAGAGACTCGTCCAGACCGGCGATTCCGGCCGTTTAATACATACGTCACTTATGTACGCCCTGGTTTCTCGCCGAACGTGTCTAAGATTGTTTGTTATCTCTTACCGTACTATTTGCGAATTTGCTTCTCAAAAATGTTGATCTTTTATGTCTTGGGGAATCAAAGACCTTGAGAGATTGTACCAAGAGTCTATCTACTTTTGAAGCATAAATCCGGGATTCCGATTTTTACAGTGACAGTTGTAACGTAGGTAATCAGTTAAGGGTAATCGGGTGTTATATTTATTTAGGTGTTATAATTGGTCTTATCCTTATTGAGAATCCCCTAGCGCAGATGCATGTTGGTGTCGCTCTTAGTTTTTAATAATTGATATATCGCCTTGCTAAGCATAATTAATATATCATATAAATAAATATGCACAAATAAGTCGATGCAATCACGCATCTGGTCGATATCTAATATTGTGGGTAAAAAATCTACTCTATGTTACAATTCCAGGAGGGAGATAAAAATTGAGGATAAGTTTGTATGGGAAGATGTCCGCAAAGATAACTGTTGGTGGAGTAAGCTCTTGAATATTTAGGCAAACTTAAGTTCTTTAGCTATTTTATTATAACAAACATGAATTTAAGATTGAAAGAAGGATGATACTCTGTTGGTGTCCTGTGCTAGGTCGCTGAAAGGTGAGGGGGGGCATGCCCGT
The DNA here is from genome assembly GCA_022494985.1 of Micrasema minimum. Classification (NCBI taxonomy): domain Eukaryota; kingdom Metazoa; phylum Arthropoda; class Insecta; order Trichoptera; family Brachycentridae; genus Micrasema; species Micrasema minimum. Next base: position 110,369 of record JAGVSP010000139.1, on the reverse strand, counting down.
TGGGGGCAGGTCACCAGGCGCCCCAGAGGCCGAAGGCGCATCTCTTTTGTCCGTGGCGGTACGGCCGGCGGGGGTCCCCGGGCTGCCTGGACAGGGGCGAGCGCAGATAAAAGCAGCGTGCGAGGCGCTTATTTCTGGGTAACAGAAATACGTGCGAGCTGATTTTATTGAAGTAGGTCGATATTTTAACAAAGAGGGTGTATCCAACCACATACTGAAGCTGGGTAAGAGTTGATAAAATTTATCAAGTGCTGCTTTGCAAGTCACCAAACGTGTATCCTACATGCGTAGACCAAAGGTGTGCCAACCGCCGGCCCGCTGGGGTGTCTGTAATGGCCCTGCGCGCGGTGCATTTTATGAAAAAAATTAATCCAATAAAATTTTTTTTTGGATATTTATGTAGCGCCATATTTCGTTTAAATATACTAAGGGCGACTTTATTTTTTTTATTTATTTTTTTAATAATAAATTTGTTTACATCATAATACATATATGTTGGAATACAATTTATCCAGAAAATTACCAACATAAGTAACATAAATTCATAGATAAAAGATTTTAATTTTTTTTTTTATATATATAAACAAAAATCCCACAAAGGCATGAGCTCTGTTCGTGGTGGCGTATACAATAATGTTCTGTTAGTTTGCTCTTTTAATATTGGCCAATTTAATTTATACAAGTTTTTGTAAAAATTATATATATAAAAGTTATAATAGAAGTAAAGGACAGAGGGGAAGTAGAAGAAAACAGTGTATTTACATATATATAGTTGGTTAGAAAGGGTATTTTCTTTAATATATAACGAAATCTTTTTATTTGATATAAAAGTTAGATATACTATATTGGATAGAATTTAATGGTGTACATAAAACCACCAAAAGAACTTACATCGTACTTAGGGGTGTCTATGATGCCCTGTATTTTGGATGGATCTCAGGACTTTGATATCTATCGTGACAAGTTCATTCATTGGTAGGTGAAACGGAACACGCCCGTTCTTGCCGGGGGATCGGTTGGTTGGTTTAGCTGATTGCGGGGCACCATGATCGTGGTTTCCGACATTCGGACCAGCACGCGCTTGGTACTTGCCGTCGTAGTTTGGTATTATTGAGTCGGCCTAGATATAAAGTCTTCGACCTACGTTTTTCTGTCTCCATGGCTTATAACCTTACATACCTTACGGGATATATAATTTATTATATTTTGTTTAATTTTTTTGAAATTTGTGGATTGCTATTTTTTGTGATTGTGACTCTAAGTCTAATAATATATGTTTTGACTCTCAGTTTTGTAATATCTTCTTAAATAATAATATACAATATGTCTTATTTTGCAGGGATGAATAGTGACATTTTGTGTTGAACGGCCGCCCGGTGAGGAAATCACTCATTCCAAAATCTGGGCGGCTGCTTGAAATGTTGGCCAACCCTGTTTGTAGGGACTACATACTAGAGTATCATATAGAAGATTGGGACCGATTACGGTCCGTTATAGGATTATTATTGGATTTGTTCAGGCGCTGCGCCGCTGTTGGCTCAATTCAGCTCTCCCCGATCTCTCCCGTTAGGAGGGGCTGCGACGTCGGCCTGGGTCGGCGGCATTCCTCTTGCTCGATACGTATCTCTCCTGCGTTTTTTATTATTGTGATGTGCCCTACTCAGTACACCACACTCCACACACATTACATCAAATACACCATGAACACTTGATCATAACAATACCACTGTTTGTCACTTCACGTCTTTAGGACTTTGTGTGTACATTGGGTTGTCCATACGTAATTGGTGTTGATGTTCTATTTGTAGCCTCTATGTGAGAATTTCTGTGTGTAATTTGTACCAAACATCACTGTGTGGAATAACATTAAAATATATATTAAATAAATATTTACACAAAAATTATGGATGATGTAAAAGTGCTGTTCTAGTGACTAGGTTCATAATGTTAGAACATTTTTTCTCTTATGATAATTTTGAATTAGAAACAATAAAAAATAGAGTACGTCTTTAGGACGATTCTAAAGACGTAATTCGATGAATATTTTGATTGCTTTTGTGATGCAGGTCATTTTTCAATAGCTTATTGGTGCTGCTAATTAGATTGTTTTTTTTTTTAGAATAATTTGTCAGATATTTTGAGTAAATTTCAGTTACAAATCTTTATTCGTTTTGAGTTTTGGGATGGCTTACCAGATGGTTATGTTCCTTTTACACGGTATCTATTTGCAAAGGGCGGTGTTTTTAGGAATTATGTTTTTTTTTAAGACAGGGCCTCTGAGGGAATACATAAAAATCTAACGGGGTCCGTATTTTTGGGTGGGATAATTGTGGTAAAGATTTTTAATTGATTATTACATTATAATTATTATGTCATAGCGTAAATTAGGTTTAATGCCAATTCTAGAACAGTTAAAATGTGGTAAGCCGTGGTTTTGGTAGGTAATTATTAGCTATATAGATTTGTTATATTGGAATCTATTATGTGTTTTATTTATTCTTGTTCGCTTTTTTTGGTTGCTGGGTGGTATTGTTGATTGGTCTGGTCGTAGGTCTTATCCCCGTGGGGGTCTGAAAGTTTGGGTCTGGGATTGTAGGTTGGGGTTTTGTGGATCTGTCTGTGTGGTTTTTGGTATTACTTGTTCAATGTGGTTTTTATACCTTTGGTATAATGTTGTCATGGTCAGGGATATCTTTTTGTTGTTGTATATTATATGTTGATGTAGTTGTATATTATGTTTGGTGGATCTATAGTTACGGATCCTTTGGTTTATCTATTCTGTCTGTAATATTTATGTAACATATGTATAGTCATTGTAATTGGTTCCGTGTGATGGCTGTCTCGGATCATGTGGTGGACGGTAGTGATGCGGCTCCGCGGCTCACTACGCCGCTAGCTTTCTGCAATTTACACTGGTAATTAGTGCGCTTATAATGTTTGAAATTTGTGGATGGATTTTGGGGTATTGGCAATATAGTGTATAAATGGTGGGGGCTCCGAAAATGGTGTATTCCTGTGTGCCATCGCGCATTCGTAGTGAGAATGGCGTGTATAATTAATACCTCCAGCAGTTCTTAGTTTCCACTGTTTGTTTCATTACTAATATGAATTAGTGGAGATTAGAGCTTGTAACAATAAGGATTAACTGTGAAGGGAATTATTTTATTAGATTTATGTTACCTGTGAAGAACTGTGTGGAATTCGGCTGATGGTATACGGGGTGCGCATTTGCTGTATGTGACTTGAAGGCGGAGTGGTCTGTCTGCGCTGGTATAATGATGGGGGCACCTTGATCGGTCCGCCGTACATGGTGCTGCCGCGGGGAGCGGGGCAAATGTCTTGATCCTGGATTACTTAATAAACATACATATCAAGGTGGAAGTAAGATGTGGGGACGTAATGAGGTGGACGCAATGAATGTGGCCAAGACTGCAGTGGTTGGGGCGTTCTGACCCTCTCTGCTTACCTTCTTCAGACAATACGGATAAGGAGTTATTAGTTATGATAAGTATTATAACCCATTGAACTTCAAGTTTTTTTGGTTTGTGGCTTTACAGCCAATTTGCAAGCATTTTTGTTTTAAGAAAAATAATATCTGGTGAATTGATACTAGATAAGTAAAGCTGCTTATGGCCCAGCACCGTGTACTAGGGGGGTTAACTTTCTTGGGAATTTATTATTTTTGTTCTGTTTTTTATAAAAATAACATTACATAGAAATATGATAAGATATTTGCTTTTTCAATACAATGCTCCCTCTAGGAGGTTTTAACAATTAATAACTATCTCATTTAGGGACAAATTATATAAACACATATTCTTTCTTTTTTCGATTACGCATCTGACATTGCTTAGATCACAAATAATAACACACTAGATAAACAAAAATACGTAACCAATCCAAGAAAACATATGCCGTAAAGAAACAATAATGTGATTTAGTGACGGTAACTGCCAAAACATATAATTTTATGCGATGCAAGTAGAAAATGGTTTGCATTACTAATTTAGTGACGTTTTGTGTAAATTTTGTAGTATATTTCTTCAAATCAGAGGTCCTATGTTGCGATAGTTTAGAAGACAGGGATCTTTTACCTTGTCAGATAAATACATAATTAACATGCGGAAAAAGGCGTATGTTATGTGTAGAGTCGCTCCACCATGAGTAGGGGTGGCATTGGATATCAATTGGTTGCGTTTTGGTTTATACCAATGCCACTTCGTTGTGCGTGGACTGATCACTTAAATCAGTCCTTTTTATCAGTGCAAAGAAATATAACCGTTCATGATTACAACGTCCATGTTTTGAGGGCGGTTTCATTTTTTCTTGTATGGGCTGGTCTAATTCGCCAACTTTGAGCTTTGGCAGGGCATTATTTGTGGCTAATAAGCAAGTCAGTTATTTGGGACAATATTGTTCTGCTGCTAGTCATTTTTCTGGAGGTTTGCCGCAACGCTATTTGACGAGGAGTTCCCTAAAATATAATATATGAAATTTGATTTAATTTGGGTCTTAACTGTGGGCAGGCAATTGTGCTGTGGTTAAATTTGGTTGGGTCTGGGCTCAGGGGGGTAAGTGTTCATACTAGGGTCCAGGGGTCCCTATTGGGTGGATGAGTTATTTCAGTTAACTTTATAACTATGGGTTGCGTGCTGCGTCTAGTTAATAGCCATGTGGCCGGGCAAGATGCGTCTCGTTGGAAGGGTGTTGGATATTGTTAGGGGTTATGATTCGTTATTTATTTTTGGTACTTGGCCTAGTATGGGCGATGCTTCAGCACGATGTGATGGGTATTTCGGGGCGTGTGGTTCAGGTTTGGGGGTCGCCTTGGTGGCAATATCTTTCGCGGGGCAAATTTGGTATAAAGAACTGGATATAGGTGTTACTGTGTTGCTTACATACTATGTGGCGGTGGTAGGGTGATGGTACTGGCCTTGAGTTGAGTGGCATGGAGTTGTGAGTATCTATTGTATACGGTGTCTTGAATTAGTATTAAGTATGCGAAGCTATATCCTACTAGATGCTCATAAACACCTATGGATTTTTGGTAATATGCTTAAATACATGTCATGAACTAGTTCACTGTGTGGAATGCGCGTTAGGGGGCTGCGGCTCGCTGATGAGTGTGGGTATTATATTAATTAACCGGGGTGATTGTATGTTTATTTGGATCCTACCATCGGTGGGTTTGTGCTTTCACGCATTTAGGTAGGGCTTATTGCACCTAAGTGTCGTTTCGTCTATATATGGGGCCCCTAAATTCCTATTGGGCCGGGTCAGGTGGTGTGATATGGAATTGTGGACCATAATGTTTGAGGGTATATATGTGGGGTAGGTGGTACCGGCTGTTTTCTATTGTGGGTAGTATATAATATGGTGTGCGCTGGGTGCATATAGGTTTTAATGACTATTTTTTTGGGTAGTTAATGTTGTAGGTGCGTACATAATGATTATTTTTTTGTAAAGATGGGTTGCTCGGTTGTTATTGGTAAGTTGTCTAACTGCCAACTTTAGGTCTTAGTAACTTTTTTGAAACTTCTGTTCGCAAGGGGTCATGTTATCCCAAGTTTAGGTTACACCATAAAACTGCGAACATTAACCATGTTGGCTAAATATATTAATAATTATGTAAATAATATTAATCCTCGCTCGTTGTTGTTGCGGTTTGGGCCGACATGCATCGTGGTATCGGAGTTCGATTCCCGCGGGCGTCATTATGAAATATATAATATTCCATATTATGTGATAACTAGGATTGGCACTGAAGCTTAAGAATACGTCTTGCCTTTGTGCCTAACTAAAATTTTCAGATTCACTGCAACCTCTGTGAATCTATGTAGTTCCTTATGTCCTTCAGTGTGAATGAGGGAATGTTGAAGTAGTAGCAGCCAAATTAACAAATAAACTCTTAATAAATTTATGGACAAAACTGTATAAAGTGTATTTAAGTGGTATATAATACGTTGTCGATATTGAAGATTATTCCACTGGCACTAAACTGCGTTGAACCAATACTGTTCTTGATTCAAAACGTCTGGGTGAAGTTGGCGGTACATGCTGAAATGTGTTATTAATAATTTAAATAATACTGGTATTTGCCTCTGTGCACCCTAACTATTTCAAATTTGAAAAATAAATATTAGTCCTTTTTCCCACTTCTCTGTACTGGACAGTGAAATTGTACACCATAATTTTATAGTTTGACAGTTTTATTTGCAATCATTGGCAAAAAAATAAATAATAATAGGGGAAGTAATAATTAGGATTTTAAAATGGAATTCCGTCTCTCAATGAACTATGTAGTTGTGATCACTTGTCGGTAGGCTACTGTGTTATCTTATTAAGTAATTAGTTTGTATTTAATAATTTAAGTTTATGAAATGAAATATGAAGGTATTTTGGGGTACTCGCCCATTTTATAGATACTGTTGTAATTTTCGGTTGCCATGTACATAAAAAGAAGTATCCAGTTATCGATAGAGAGTTTTAGTATCATAGTGAATTGTTACTGCAACAAGTAAAAACTCCGAATTATTATTAAGGGTAGGCTAGCTGTGGGCTGGCAGTCCTGCATTTTTCTGTTCTCTATATCTTAGTGGGGGAAGGTTTCTAATAAGTCATATTTGTGGCGCCATTTTTGTTAAAAAAACACTTCCAAGGCTTTACAATTAACGCTGTTTAAAGCCAACAACCTAAGAGACAGATTCATCTTACGATATGTCATTGGTCATTGGACTTAAACTGTTGTTGGAAAAATTCATATGACAAAAGCATACTAACAGATTTTTCTGGATGTTTTGTGACCAGCACCGGATTCTCATACTTCACGAGGGTGTCATCAGTGGCTAGTACTCGCTCGGTCATATTGTAAGCAAATAAAAAATCTAGTAAAGTGGAATACAAATAATAATATTGTTTTTCTAAAACCAAACTCTGTCAAAATTGTCGGGTTACCGTGGTAAACCAGGGGTCTTGTTCATATTGGTAGGTACTGTAGTTGTCATAGTAACGATACAAACTATCACTGTCATCATTCCATATCTGCTCCTAGTTGATTCCAAGGATGTTAAAAAACCTATTAAATAGATAAGGGGAAAAGAACACAAAAAAGTCAGGGAAAAAAACACAAGTTTGATACTAAAACTGTTTTATTAAGAAGCTTAATTTATAAGACATGATCTTTGTTTATATAAATAACTTATCTTATGAAATATTTAAAACTTATAAAATAATATACAACACAGTCTGATCACATATTGTTATCGAAAGTACAATAACCAATAAACACTTGAAACCACCGCTCATCTCACCTCACTCGGGGAGGAAGCAACACCCTGTACTTGGCAGGATATACAAGGTGGCTGATCACTGCACTCAACATACCTGGTGGGATATACTTCTAGTTCACTTCCATCACAAAGATGGCCACTTTCGGAGACACCTACAAAATAATAAATTATTGAGTCATTTTGCATACAACAATCAAAACACTGTCACGAGACATGAATACTATTCATAAATAAAACAAAATCAAAAACCGCATTTTAATATGAATTTGTGCAATTTTACTTAATCTGCAGTACTAATGAAAGCTTTTATGGGAAGAAAAAATAAATGGTAGTGAAACGTGGTGTTGGAAAAAGAAGGATGAAAGTAGACTGAATGCTGTTAAAATGCGATCTTTGTGTGGTAAGACTATGTATGATAGGTGTACAAATGTCGAAATTAGAGCAGAGTGCAAGGCTGAGATAAGCATTATCGACAAAATTAAGAAAGGGCTTTTACGAAGGTTTGGTCATGTGGAGAGAAGATGAGAGATGAAAGAACAGCTAAAAGAAGTCGCGGAAGGCCGAGAAAGACATGGCATGACCAAGTACGTCAAGTACTTGAAAGTGGTCATGTGAAAAGTCAGAATAATCGGCGTATGTGCATGAGTATGAATGTAGAGGAAGCAGAGGAAGTCGGTCAGGACAGAGTGGTATGGCATTCTATCCTCTCTGTCTACCCCTACGGGAAATGGCGTGATGGTTAGTTAGTTAGTTTTTTTAAAAATAAAAAAATTTTCACACTCAGATTTAAGTCATATTACTTCACCAGTTTTCGGGTTGTACTACGAGTTTTGTTACACCATGTATATTATGTATAAAGCTTTCACCTTCCTAGTAGCGGGCTACTGGGAGTCGCTGCTGGAGCTGGAGCTGGAGTCGGTGGACATGACCTCCACGTCCTCCTGGGGGCCGTCCTTGCCAGGCCGCGCGCGCCCTCGCCCTGCAGCGGCACGCTGGCGCCGCCACCCACGCCCACGTGCAGCTCCCCGCTCGGGTGCCAGGCAAACTGGTTGGGGGCCGACGCTGGCACTTCTGCATTGCAAACAAGCAAACAAACAAACATTACGCCAACGTTAGAAACACCACTAAATCATCATTTTGTCTTTATGCAAGTAATCTTACTTATGAAATTCTCCCTGGAATTTAACATTAGAGCAATAATTTTTTCACACATTTTAGATATCGACCAGCCCTGCGATTCCGGTCGTAAACCCAAACGTCACTAGACGCCCATTTCTCGCCGAACTGTCAAATTGTTTATCTCTAACCTTACTTATTTGACGAATTTGCTTCTCCAAAAATGTTGATCTTTTATGTCTTGTGGAATGCAAAGACCTTGAGAGATTTTACCAAGATTCTACTCTACTTTGAAGCCAAAAATCCGATTCCGATTTTTGACAGTGACAGTTGAGTAACAGTTAAGGGAATCGGTAAAATGTCTTAAACCTTAATAGAATCGCAGCGCAGATGCAAGTTTGTGTCGTCTTAGTTTTTAAATAATTTATATATCTCCTTAAGCAAATAAATATCAAAAAAATGCAAAGACGATGCAAACACGCATCTGGTCGATATCTAAAATGTGGGAAAAAATCATTACTCTTATGTTAAATTCCAGGGAGAAAATTGAGGAATACGTTTGTATGGGAAGATGCCGCAAGTAACGTGGTGGAGTAAGCTCTTGAATATTAGCAACTTAAGTTCTTTAGCTATTTTATTAGTAACAAACATGAATTTAATATTGAAAGAAGATGATACCTCCTGTGGTGATCCTGTGCAAGTCGCTGAGTGAGGGGGCATGCCCGTTGAGGGGCAAGTCACACAGGCGCCCCAGCAGGCCGAGGCGCATCTCTATGTCCGTGGGGTACGGCCGGCGGGGGTCCCCGGGCTGCCAGGACAGGGGAGCGCAGATGGCGTTCGAGGCGCTTATTCTGGGTAACAGAAATACGAGCTGATTTAATTGAAGTAGGTTATATTGTAACAAAGAGGGAGTACCCAACCACATCACTGAGCTGGTAAGAGTTGATAAAATTTTATCAGTACGTGCATTGCAGTCACCAACGTATCTACATGTAGACACATACATTATCAAAGAGATTTTACCGATTACGGTCCTTTATAGGCATCATTTTTTTTAATTTTTTTTTTTTTTAAATTTGTTTATGGACAGCCAACAGACATACACTTATTTTAAAATATATATACACATTAATTTCTAACAATAATGTCCACTTAAAGGCTATCACTTAAGTATCTAAAAATATTGAAACATTTATTATTGTTGCCAACATTATATGTTAAACATTTATAATTTCCACGAAAATATTAAAGTTTTCTGGAAAGCGGTGAAAAACTCGCGAAATAGTAGTGAAAGTAAACGTATGACAGTTGTTAAGGCTAAGGATGGAAAAATGATAACAAATGAGATTGGTATAAAAGACAGATGGAAGGAAAAACTTTGAGGAAGTGTACGAATCACACACTGGTAACTCGGGCGGTGTATCAACATTACCTGAGCCATGTTTGAATGCAAATGACGAAGAAAGCCCGATTAGTATGAAAGAAATTATCAGTGCTGTCAAATGTATGCGGAATGGTAAAGCGCAAGGCTATGATAGTGTTGCAGCAGAGTTCATTAAGTCGGGTGGCAAAATAATTCTCACATGGCTACATAAACTTTTTAACTTGTGTCTAAGGGAGCACAGCACTCCACTTGATTGGAGGAGAGCTGTGGTTATGCCTTTATACAAGGGAAAGGGTTCCAAGGTTGAGTGCGGGAATTACAGAGCTATCAGTCTTTTAAGCGCTGTTGGCAAAATGTATGGAAGAATATTGATTGAGAGAGTAAGAAATGTGACTAAGGATAAAATATGGGATGTTCAGAGTGGATTTATGAATGGCAGAGGATGTATGGATCAAATATTTGCGTTACGCAATTTGTCGGAGAAGTTTTGGCAAAAAACCGGAAGCTTTTCTGCGCTTTTGTTGACTTGCAAAAAGCATTTGATCGTGTTGATAGGAATAAGCTATGGATGGCCTTATCTGAGTATGGAGTGAACGATAACCTTGTCCGCGCTATTGCTTCCTTGTACAAAGACAGTGTAGCGTGTGTAAGGGTAAATGGGTCATTCACGTCGTGGTTTGACATCCCTAAAGGAGTCAAACAGGGATGTGTGATGTCACCATGGTTGTTTAACATATACATGGATAAATGTATGAAAGAGTTGAAAAAATATGGGCGTGGGCGCGAGAATGAGTGGTATAATTGTTAGTTGCCTTTTGTACGCCGATGACGCAGTGCTTCTTGCTGAGAGCGAAGAAGAATTGCAGTCCTTGGTTTACAAAGGTTTACGATGTGTGCAAGGAGAGTGATCTATTAATGAATGTGGAAAAGTCGAATGTGATGGTTTTTGAAAGAAATGTGAATATGACTAAGTGTAAGATCGTAGTAAATGGCGATAGCTTGATACAAGTGGAAGAATTTGTATATCTGGGAAGCATGTTCACTAAGGATGGAAATATGGACATGGACATTGAAAGGAGGGTTAGTGCCGGTAACAGAATTAATGGTGCCTTAAAGTCGGTAGTATCTAATAAGTGCTTATCAAAAGAGGCTAAATTGGCAGTGCACAATGGAGTTCTGGTACCAACCCTTATGTATGGAAGCGAAGCATGGAGTTGGAAAAATAAGGATGAAAGTAAATTTGAATGCAGTTGAAATGCGATCTCTCAGGCGAATGTGTGGTAAAACTATGTATGATAGGTGCACTAATGTTGAAATTAGAGCAGAATGCAAGGCTGAGATAAGCATTATCGACAAAATTAAGAAAGGTCTTTTACGTTGGTTCGGTCATGTAGAGCGAATGGATGATGAAAGAACATCTAAAAAAATATATGATGCGACTGTGCCTGGATGTAGAAGTCGAGGAAGGCCGAGAAAGACATGGCATGATCAAGTAAAACAAGTGCTTGAAAGTGGGCATGTAAGAAGTCGGAATAATCGACGTGCGTGCATGAGGAGATGTATGAATGTGGAGGGAAGCAAGAGAAGTGTGCCAGGACAGAGTGGTGTGGCGTTCTATCCTCTCTGCCTACCCCTTCGGGGAAATGGCGTGATGGTTAGTTAGTTAGTTAGTTATTATTGTTGCAAAGTACCCATCCTGTACACAGTTGCTTATTTGTAATATGTATAAAGCATAAATAAAAATGTTTTAAAGGAAAAGTAACATAACTGAAAAATAAAATTGGCATTTTTTAGAAATTAAAATTTAGAAAAAATAAAAACTATAATACCTAGATAATCAATGTATGTACAGGATAGGTACTCATCACATACCTTATTAAATTAACTAAATTAAAACAAAATTCTTAATTTTTAAAACAAAATACTTGCAGCATCTTTCTTCAACCTATCCAATTTAATATGATCATAAATGCAATATACTTCTTTCGCCGCGTTTGCTCCATCAGCTCCGCCGAACACACCCGTAGGATGGTCATCGACAGTCTGCCAGGACGGCGGTATCCTCTTTCTCTTTACTTATCCTCTCCTGCGCTTAAATATCAGATTTCCCAACACATACACCACACTCCACACACAACATAACATAACCACTGTTTGCTCACTTCACGTCTTTAGAAATTTGTCTTGTACATTGTGTTGTCCACGTAATTGGTGTTATGTTCTATATGTTGCCTCAATTTGAGAATTCTTTGTTAATTTGTACCAAACATAGCACTGTGTGTTCGACATTAAAATATAAATAAATAAATATTTACACAAAAATAATTGATGATCAAAGTGCTGTTCTAGTGACTAGGTTCATAACTTTAGAAACATTTTTCCTATGAAAATTAGAATTAGAAAACAAATAAAAATAGAATTACGTCTTTAGACTATTCTAAAGACGTAATTCTATGAATATTTTGAATGCTAGTGATGCAGGTGATTTTCAAAGCTATTTTGCTGCTAATTCAGATTTTTTTTTTTTAGAATTTTTCAGATATTTTGAGTAAAATTCATTACAAACTTTATTACGTTTTGCTTATTGGCAGGCTTACCAGATGGTATGTACTTTTACACGGTACTATTTTCAAAGGTCTGATGTTTTTATGAATTATGTTTTTTTTTTTAAGACATGCCCTCATTTGTACACAAAAAATCTAACGTGTCCGTATTTGGGTGGCAAAAATGTGGTAAGCCATTTTTAATAAATCAAATATGTCATCACAAAAAGTTAACGCCAAATCAATAAACAGTCAAATGTGGTAAGCCTAGTTATTGGTATGTAATTATAGTGAATTAGAATTGACAAGAAACATTATTTATTTATTTATCTTTTCATTACATTAATATTTTTTGCAGTTTGGAATGTTTATATTTTCAGTTCTTTAGGTCTAACCCCGTGTTCAACTGAAATAGTACATGTACATATTATTTGAAAATTTTAACATACTAATAATTAAACAATAACAATAGTAATAAAACTAAATTAAATTAATTCAATGACATGTCAATGAAAGGGAAACAAAATATAATAAAAATAAATCATAATAATAAATAATAAAAATAAACAATAAACTGACAAAAGTAAACAACAGACATAAAAATACATAAACATAAGTAAATACATTGAAATTTTCCTATAGAATGCTTTTCTTAATCAAGATTGTACTTTAAATAGATCTGCCACCTCTTCCCTACTCCCATGCATCAGCCAATCATGTTAAATTTTTGGATGTATTTATTTTTGTTTTATTGGCAATATATTGAAATATTTAGGGGCTAAAAATGTGTGATTCCTTTGTGCCATCGTCAATCTAGTGAGAGGGCGAGTATAATTAATACCTCCAGCAGTTCTAGTTTCCACTGTTTGTTTCATTACACGAGAATTAGTGAGAATCGATCTTGTAACAAAGTATCCAACAATGAATGTAATTATTTATATATTTATGTTACCTGTGAGCGAACTTGATTAATTCTTCTGAGGAACTGGTCGCATTCTAGATTTGACTATAGAGGCGAGTTTCTGTCTCGCCTGGTATAGAGCTGTGGCCAATATCTGCTCCGCTTCCTTGAGCTGCCTTTGCAGCTGGCAAATGTCTTGATCCTGGAATAAACAACAATCAAGTTGGAGTAATGATGTGGGAATGAGGAGCAAGCAAAGAAAGTGGGCCAAGACAGAGTGGTGTGGCGTTCTACCCTCTCTGCCCACCTCTTCAGACAAACGGCGTAATGGTTAGTTAGTTATAGATAGTATTAACCCATTGAACTTCAAAGTTTTTTTGGTTTGTGCTTACAGCCAATTTGAAGCATTTTTTTAAGAAAATAAATCATTTGAATTGAAATATGATAAAAAAGCTTCTATGGCAGCACCCGAGTACTATGGGTTAACATTCTTTTGGAATTATTAATTTATTTTTTTTATAAAAAAAACATTACATAGAAAAAATTAAGAATTTTCTTTTTTCAATCCAATGCTCCCTAGGAGTTTTTACAATAAACTCATTTAGGGACAAATAAAAACACATATTCATTTTATTCTAATACGCACTGACATTGCTTAGATCACAAAATAAACACAATATATACAAAAAACAGAACCAATCCAATGAAAACATAAGACCTAAAGAAACAATAAAGTGAATTATTACAGTAACAGCAAAACCATATATTATATCGATGCAAGTAGAAAAGGTATCATTCAAAATACTTATTAAAATGATATATTTCTTCAAATCAGAGGTCCTGTTTCAATAGTTAGATACAGGGATCTTTAACATGTCAGATAACAAATTAAATTCGGAAAATGCTATGTATTTTAGAGATCTACCATCCAGATATTGGTTCATAGTAAACATTTTAGCAGTTTTTAACCAATCGCCACTTTTAGCGTGCAGACGACTTCAAATAATTCCATTATTATCAGTGCAAAACTAACCGTACCTGATTATCAACTTCCATTTTTAGGCGGTTCATTTTTTCATGTATTTTAGCTTGCTCATCTGCCAACTCTAGAGTCTTATTCAGTTCATTATTTTTGGCTAAAAGCAAGTCAGTTATTTGGGAATGTTCAGCTGCAGACATTTTCTGAGGTTTGGCCGCAACGCTATTTTCGATGATTTCCCTAAAATATAAAATGAAAATTATAAAATATGGTTCACAGTGTGCATTCATTCTTTGGTTAAAATAGGTATGGTCAGTGCAGTGTTTTAATATATCACAAGGGACCAGGGACCATTTCTTATATAAAAACATAAACATAACCTAAGTTTATCGTGCTTCGTCAATAAAGCCAAGTTCCTGCAATTATGCGACACTTGAATGTATTATAGTAAGTGCTAATGAATACTTTATTATTTTTCTTACTTGGCTATAAGTTCGATATCATCGATGAGATTTAATAACTGTTCTTTTGTACTTAAATGTGACGCCATGGTTGCAGTAACAATCTGTTCAAAATTGAAAATACAGTAATTTGTACTGTTTTCAACAAAATATTCTGAATTACTTGTGAATTAACAGTCAAGATTATATATTCAATTATTTTATATAAACAAAATTAACTGCTAAATAATAATAAAAGAATCTAATCAAACACAAGACAGCAAAACCCACAGATTATATTATGCAAAAACAGACAGAACTAAAACCATAGATGAAGCTCTAAAGGTCTAGGTAGATAGCGGCGCGCGGCGCTTAGCTATTGGTAAAAAAAAACCTTGTTTGATTAATTTTATTTTTTACCTACCAAGTAGGTATGTCAACACTGCAAATAGATGTCAAATGTCAAACGTGTCGAAACGTCAAACCAGTCAAACTGTCCAAACAACATTTTGTCATTAATTTCTGATATTTAAATGTCAAATTTAATATGTAAATATTTGTGTGTTATGTTTTATCTTTTAAACGCATTGTTTATAAACAATTATATCTCTGTTTTCAAGGTACTTAATTATTAATTTTGTCAATGATGATTTTCGACATAATAATATATTTGTGAAACAATTGTTGCCTCTTATATATAGTTATTTTACTAACTCCAACGTAGTCTTATTTATTTATTGAACTTCTTGCAAGTGGTCATGTTATCCAAGTTTTGTACACCAAAAACTGCAGAACAAAACCATGTTGGTAATAAATATGTAAATAATATAACTCCTCGCCTCGTGGTGTTGTGGTTTGTGCGTTGGGCTGACATGCACGTGGTATCGGGTTCGATTCCCGGCGGGGTCAATATGAAATAAAATATTCCATATTATGTGATACCTAGGATTGGCACTGAATCTTAAGAATCGTCTTGCCTTTGTGCAACAAATTTTCAAGATTCACTGCACTCTGTGAATCTATGTAGTAGGTACCTTATGCACCATTAAGTGTGAATGCGGGAAAATAGAAGTAGCAGCAAATATAACGAAATCTCAAAAAAACTTAACAAATTTAAGACAAAACTTTTAAACACAAAAAATGTGCAAGTCTTAAAATTTATTTGATAAGGGTACAAACGTCTTCCTAAACATTTTATCCTCTGTGGTATGTGGCTTATTGTGTATATATGACTGTCGATATTTAAGAATATTCCACTGGCACTAAACTGCTTTGACAATATCTTTTCTATGAATTCAACTTCTGGTAAAATGGCGGACATCTGAAATGTTTTATTAATAAAAAAAAATATTACTTATTTTCCTCTGTGCACACTCACTATTCAATTTGAAAATCACAAATCTTCATTCTACCCACATACACTTACTACAGTAAAAGTACACCAAATTTTATAGTTTGACAGTTGCAATTGCAATATTTGCAAAAAAATAAAAAATAATAGGGATTAATAATTAGGATTTTAAAATGGAATCCAGTCTCTCAATGGACCTATGTAGATGTGATACTTGTCGGTAGGCTACTGTGTTATGTATTAATAATATAGTTTGTTATTAAATTTTATGTTTATAAATGAAAAAAAAGGTATTTTGGGGTACTGACATTTTATAAAACTGTTTTAATTTTCGGATGCATGACAAAAAGAAGTATCCATTTATCGAAGAGATTTTATTATCAATTTAATGTAGTGCAAACAATTAAAAACTCCGAATAATTTAATGTTTGGTTAGCTGTTGGTACTTGCAGCAATCATTTTACGATGATCTTCTATATCTTAGATGGTTAAAGGTACAATAGGCATATTTGGTGATAAAAAGCATAATAAATCCATTGAATTAAATTTTCTAGAATGGCTAATTCAAAGAGAGCTGTCAAAAATTTATGTACCATTTGTATTTTGCAGCGAAAAAAGACAACTACGAATATCTATCTTTCACTATTTCATACATTTTAATAATTTTGTTTCTCTCTAATAAGCTGAGATTGAAACAATTGTCTAAATCTTGACATGACAAGGAACGGAAGAAAATAACTTATCTACAATATGTAAATAAAATATCATTATAATTCACCAGTTTCCAATGTATTATGTACAAGTATAATAATAATTTTTAAAACTGTTTCCCTTATCTGATACTTGGACTTTCTTAACCCTATTGAAAGAACACCCCCCTCCCCCACAACAAAAGACGAAATTAAAAAAAATACACTTTTATCCATCCTGTGTGAATTTTATGCAATGGATTTACTACTCCAAATTTAAAAAAAACACATAAAAAAGTCAACTTCGGACCGTACAAAACTTTCAGTCAGGCGGTATTTAGAACCTTTTTGAATGATGGGCCCTTGTTTTATATGAAGGACATGATATTGAGTATTATGCCCAAGTTTAAATTTTGCGGGTGAAAGTGTAGTTTTTCTATATTGACACAATGGCCACTCAAACTTCTGCAGCGCCCCCTAAATGCTAAAAATTTAAAAATGGCCTCCCAGACCTCCGAAATGCCCACACGGGGACGCTGGCGCCCCCGTTAAGAAACAAATCAAGTTATTATTCAACTTTTATACGTATTTTCCGGACAAACCTCGTATAATAAGTTTTTTTCAACGATACCTTAGCACTTTGAAATTCAGTGATAAATCATATGCATCGTACATAATATAAGTTTTCTGAAGTATTTGATAATTGATAATAGAGTGTGATAGCCACTATTGTAAATATAAAAGTTAATTATATTTCCTTGTTTATTTTGATCTAAAATTACATTCCATTACTATTTATTTACACCGAAATCAATCTATCCTCTTATCAAATAATTTAGTTTGTCTTGTTGATATGTGTGTATTTATTTTTGTGATATGTGCTTTAAATTTCCTAAAGGTCACTGATAGTATTCTATATGCTATTGCTCCTTAATCGTAGTAGTTGTTAGATAAGTACTGATTATTTTAGTGATTCCAAGCCGAATTCCTATCACTTATCACTCCGCAGCTGACAGCTAACCAGGAAGCTCCTCACTGTTAGATTGTTCTCAAGTGGTTTATTTATTAATACGTAATTTCTTGTCAAAATTTCATTTGCATTTTTATTGTAAAAAATTGTACTTTCTTATTCGAAATGGAAAGAGATTTTCTGGACCAATCGTCTGTAAAGTTAGTATTTATTTTTATGTATTTTATCAATGAAAAAGTTTTCATTTGTTATTTTTAAATATCGTACAAACACGTGTTGATAAAGTTGACAAAAATCTCACATCTCAAAAATGTCAAAAATTGTTCAGATTTTTGTTATTTAAAAGTTTTATGTTAATTGACTACTACTACTACTACTACTATTGCTGCTTTCCCTTATCCGCACCCAATGGTGCATAGGGTGCTGCATTTGTACACCAAGTGCAGTGATTTTTTATCATTTGTTACATGAAGGCAATTAACTGTTGTTAATCAACTAATGTATGTTTACAAAAATAATTTATTTCAAGGAGATTTGTATTCTTGAAAGATGAAACATCGAAAATGTATCATAGCAATATTTGTACAGTGGCTTTCATTATTACAAGTTGAGTGGTGGCTCAGTGATAGCGTTGTGGACTCTGAGCGTAATGATCCTCATTCCGAATCCACTATTCCTATTTATTTACGAGCAGCTTTCTTGGAAATAGTATTTACAAAATGGAATATGTTCAAGTATGTAATATTGCAAGGAATTCATTCTGTAAAGAAAAAGAATTTGTACAAAAAGGATTGTATTAATGTTTTTTAAAAAAACCGCAATTATTAAATGTTTCTCACTTTAAAATGCAAAACAACGACCCTATCAAAACTTCTTGTTTCCTTCTGCAAATGCTGAAGGCTCCATTACATAATTTTATATCAGAATAACATTATTTATCACCATACTGCATATATGGCTACAGTTTTGAAATGTTTATTTATTTCTGTATTAACTTTTTTTTTTACAGAGAACTTGACGAAGGAGTGTTCTTGGAAGTAATAAATCCATTTTCACACTCCGGAACATTGCCTACTGCATTTGACATGACTTCTATTGGAGATTATTTATCTTTGGAGAGAGATCAGAGGTAATATAATTATGTTATAAAAATATGCATTGTGAATAGAAGTAAATCTAACCAAAAACTTAAACTATTTTTAATAAAAATTAGCAGAAAAGTAATAGGACTTTTTGGAATAAAAACAAACATCAAATTCAACAATTCGCTGCATGACAAAATTTTCATCATGCACTTTGCATAATGATTTTGCATAAATCTTATTTGTTTAATATTTTTACATAATAGTTGATTAGTTGTCCGCTTCCTGGCATAGTGGCAGCGCGTTTGGCTACCGTGCATGAGGTAGCGGGTTTCGATTCCCGTCAACGTGAAATATTAATTTACAAACAATTTTCATATAAATATTTCATGTGTGACACCTCGGACTGGTACTGAAGCGTATGACTGATCATCTTACCTTCATGTAATAAAATGATCAAGATACACTGCACTTGGTATACCGATGCAGTGCCCTATGCACCGTTTGGTGCGGATAAAGGAAAGTATGTAGTAGTAGTAGTCGATTAGTTTATTCTCAACATAAATACAGTTTATTTTTTAATTTAATTTATATATTTTGTTTTGACAGCTCAAATTCTGAAGAAATTGATGATCATCGCTTGACATTGGCTTACGAGAGGCTGCACACAATTCCTAAAACATTACTCGAAGGATTTGGACCCTCTACACAAATATTGGACATAAGCCACAACAAAATACAGTAAGGATTTATTTTTATTTATTATTTCACAATGGAGTCCTGGTACCAACCCTAATGTATGGAAACGAAGCATGGATGTGGAAAAAAAGGACGTAAGTAGATTGAATGCTGCCCTAATGCCGAAATTAGAGCAGAATGCAAGGCTGAGATAAGCATTATCGACAAAATTAAGAAAGGTCTTTTACGGTGGTTCGGTCATGTGGAGCGAATGAGTGATGAAAGAACAGCTAAAAGGATTTACGATGCAAGTGTTTCTGGCATTTACATGTGATTTTCATATTAATATTTCATGTGTGATACCTTGCACTGGTACTGAAGCTTAAGACTGATCATCTTACCTTCATGTAATGCAGTGCCCTATGCACCATTGGGTGCGAATAAGGGAAGTTTGCCAGGACAGAGTGGTGTGGCGTTCTTTCCTTGATGCCTAAATGGCGTGATGGTTTGTTAGTTAAATTTTATTAAAATTTAAAACTGATATTGATGAACTGATAAAGTGTTGGTTGGCTACATAGCAACAAAAGCCCTCTCTTGTACATTATTATTTATTGTAATTGTATATAAGTTAAAAATTAATATGCTGTATCTCTGTAGTTTCTTAGCTATCTAAGAAAATTTTTAAAAAAAAATTGATTCTTAAATATAAATAGGCAGATGTTCAATCAAAGAAATGCGTATGTTCTTTTTTCAGTAATTTAAAATTCCTGACTCACTTTACGAATCTCACATCCCTCATTGCTGACAATAATTTAATAAATGAGACTACAGTGTTTCCTCCCATGCCAAAACTGCAATTACTCTGGTGAGTTAAATACTACTTAAGCAACTTTCTAGATGTATTTTAAAATTAAAATATCTGGATAATTTTAACTAAACTTTCACGGCATTGCAGTATTGCCGATGATATTTTTTTTATATTTAGCTTTATTGATTTATTTAGTTTCAACGTCCATAGGGCCTATGCATTTAAACAGATCCGGAAGAGAATAAGTAAAAATATCATGCATACAAAATTACACATAAAACAATTTTAGAATAATCTTACAAAGTTTTGAAAATAATTGATTTTAAAAATTTGAAAAAAATGCTGTCTATCAAAAATGCAGCAGAAAAAGTTCGCAAGACAGACTTTTCAGAATGCCAGATTAAAGATTTAATATATTAAATAAATGTAGTTCTATGAATTTTGGTCTAGTTTCATCTCACTTCAATTATGCAATTCTATTCTATATTTCAGGTTAAATCATTGCCAGATTCAAAAGCTTTTCCATTGGATGAGAATGTTGCAGCAGTCTTGTCCGAACCTGAAACACATTTGTCTGATGGGAAATCCAGCAGCACCAAGTTATTTCAACGGCGGAACCTTCTATGAATACCTCCAGTATAGGTTGGTACACTTTCTTTCTTTTAATGGATAAACTAAAGCAGTTTTATTAATCTTGTCTTTCTAACCTGTGATTTGACATCATATTGCGTAGTCTGTTTTTACTCTTTAGTTTTTTATTATTTGTGATGTGATTATTTTCTGTTATAAAATCTTCTGTCTTGTTGTGCTTGTTAAAAAAAATATACCTACACAATGACTATTACTTTTCTTATGCAAACCCTAAAAGGGCGATCTTCCTCGTCAAAGTATTTCGGAAAATTGACCGAGGTATAGTACAAAGTACTATAAAGTGACATATTATGTACTACATTCGAACTTTAAGAGCATACCTCGTATTCTTCGATTTTTTCCCTGGAATTAAGCATTAGAGCAATGATTTTTTCACACATTTTAGACATCGACCAGATGCGTGTTTGCGTCGTCTTATTTTCTTTCATTTTTATTTGATATGGAGATAAATAAATAATTAAAAAAATAAGACGATACAGACACGCATCTGGTCGATATCTAAAACGTGTGAAAAAATCATTGCTCTAATGTTAAATTCCAGGGAGAAAATCGAGGAATACGTTTGTATGGGAAAGCGGCCGCGAGTCATGTGGTGTGGTATGCTCTTAATTCTTTTGCGAGAGTAGAATACAAAGTTTAAATGAGTATTTTTGCAATCAGATATTTGTAACTATTACAGATTACTGAACTTGATAGCTGATAATATCGCTGCGTTATCTTATCATTGCAGATTATTTGTGATATCTCTCTTCCCCTCCTTGGTGCACTTGGACGACCGAACTGTGACGGAAGACCAGCGCAAGGAGGCCAAGAGACTGTACCAGCGGCCGTTCCTGGAACGCCTGACCACCTTCTCCCACAGCGACGTGGCTATGTCCAACGGCGCCCTGCAGCAGTGGAGGAACTTGCATGAGAAGGTGTCTTGTCTGTTCGATATTTCTTCGGCGCCGGGAACTTCAGGAACCAGGCGCAGGTCCAATCTTGTCGTTTAGAACTAATTCTATTCAAAATTTTATCTTGTTGACCGAAAATATGTACACTGGACTCACTTTTCACATGGTGGATGTGATGGAAAGTGTAAAAGACAAATCGCTTTTAGAAAGATGAGAATTGCTTAATTTTGACAAAAATATTGATTTGTTTTAAGTATTCATAATTTAAAATTAATTCATACTGATGTCACAAAATATCAGTTTAAATTGATATATTTACATATGATATGTAGGTTAAAAGAGTATTAATAACTTGTGTTATCAGTAAAAAAATCTTGTATGATTGAAATAGTGTTCATTTAAGATAAAATATATTTTTAACTCGTAAAATATATTTAATCTCACGGCTCTTACAAGTGTGCGTTTGGTAGACAACTCTTGGAAAAATGAAAGAAATAGAGTTGAAAACAAAATGATTACCTAATTTGTCCAATTCAGTGTTTGAATTTTTAGTTTATGGATGTCTTCATATTCTTTCCTCAAGCACAATATATTTTGTACTTTTTTATCCACCCAAAAACCTTTCATGTATTCGTTACGTTAAAAAAAAATAATTTTTAATCATTTATAATTTTATTAAAAAGTATTATTTACAATATTTATGTAATTTGAACAAATGGCTATGTATTAAATCAAATTTATGTTCATACAATATAAACATATTTTTCTTAATCAAGTATTTTTATTCCTCTTTCCAATGTTTCAGGTCAATAGCGGGTATGTTCTCAGTATCGTAACACTTAAACAGTGGATTTACTTCGCTTAAAAATTCAAACACTTTATATTGTACTTCATGAATATTGGTGTTCTGACAAATTAGCCTTGCCGCAGATACTTTCTTCAACTCCCTCAGTTGAGCTGGAAAAAAAAAAAAATGATGTTTATTTTTACATAGATAGGCTACTTTCTTCCATTCCTTGTCATGGGAAGTCCTAGGAAGGTTGAGTCAAACTGACTCAATCTCAACTTGTTAGAAGGAAACAGAATGATTTAAATGAATTAGATAGTGGAAGATAGATATACTTATCTTTTTTTCACTGCAAAATACAAATGGAACACAAAATGTTGACAGCTCTCTTTGAAATAGCTTGTCTGGTGTTAACTTAACAGGTCTATTATTTTTACATGATTGTACAACTAACCACTTAAAAATAATTATAAAATCCAGAAAAAAATGTAATCTGATTAAAAATTATTTCATGTAGGTACCATACACAAAAAAATTCAAGCAATTTAATTGAAACGACGACTTATTCAGAAATGCAAGCAAAAATGAATAAAAACTGATTGTACATTGTATTCTTTCAAACATACAGTACGTCTACTGTTGATGTGAAGGTTAAGCTACAAAATATATAACTATTTTTAAAACAAATACGCTTCTTAAGGTCAATTTCATAACACCACTTATTATTAAATTCTACCATCTAAGGACTCCAGCACTTAGGCCAATACACGAAACGTATTATGTAGATCTAGTGATGATGCTAATTGATGACGTAGTGGGTGACTAGACACGGCTGTATTTTTTAAGTATGAAATGTCACTTCTCTGAAATTCTTGTTCCAAGGATTAAAGGACCCTATACCAAACCAAACTTTGCAAGGTGGTAGAAAGAATTGCTTGCTTAATGCGGAAATGGGTTGTTCACATATGGCTAATGTCGGACAATAAATGGATGAAATGTGTTCTGGTGTGGAGATCTAGAAAACCGAGGCTTCATGGATGTCCACTGATGAGATGGGTGGGCGATATCAAGAAGTTTGCTGGAAGATGGTGGATGGGACGATGCAGGATTGAGAGGAGTGGAGGCGGCAGGGGAAGCCTATGTCCAGCAGTGGACCTTCACGGGCTAATATGATGATAAAAAAAGGCGACAGTGTCATTACTGGTTTCCGTATTACCACTAAAGTATGACCAATGATTTTGTCTTTGTATCATTTTTATTTAAGGAGTAAAGAGTTTCAAACTTTAGACAAACCTGGCGTGAAGGAATGTGGCATATCTCCAACATCGTAGAAGAACCTGTCCCCCACTCTGGTCCTGTAGAACTGTTCCCCCACGATGCTCTGGAAAGTCGGCCCCAAAATGGACCCGTGGATATCGGCCTCCAGCATCCCGCCCACAAACAGATCGATGTCCTCCACGGACTCATAAACTCGCTTCAGGGCGTCGATCCTCTAAAAATCTCAATTGTTATTTAATTACGATGAAACTGCCATTTTTTATATCATACAATCCACTTTTAAAGAAGTTTCAATCCAAAAATACGTTTTAGCGATCGTGCATTAAAAGATTATACCATTTTACAATTTTTTTAAAATGTTTTGTACTATGCAAGATTTCTTTGATAGGTGGACACAGCAGTAAGTATAATTGAATTTATGTTAAATTTTTAATGTACAAGAGGAAATGTGCAAATAAATAACATTGTACCTATGACTGAGTTCTGTAGCCAAATATATGGGTTTGTAAATAACGTTTTCATGCTTTCTGAAAAGGAACACTTTTGCAGTTGTAGTCTTAAGTCCACCCATCAAAGATTAAAAATGTATTATGTGATGGTACAAACCTCTTGCGGTATTTCTTTTACTAAATCTTCGAAAGAATCTGCCTTTTTCAATCCGCATAGTGACCTACGACATTATAGACAATATTATACCGCTGAAAACATCTTCTTATGTGTGCAGTATTAATTCTAACTACAGTAGAACCTTAATTATCCAGACCCTTAGACCCCAGACAGCTAGGAGCTCAATTATCTGGATCTTTAAATTTCCCATTTATCCACTTTGTTTTAAATTTAAGTTAGTTACTAGTTTATTTTTTAACTTGTGACTTGTGAGTTGTCAAGAAGTTTAATAAGAATCGCACAGTTGCTACGTGGTACTAGAAATGCATTGGAAAATGGTGCGTGGGGATAATCTTGTCATCAAATATGTCTTTTGTAACAAATACTCACATAAACCATTGAGATGACATTATGTTACAATCTGTACATATCTGCAGTACCCTTATCCCAAATAAGTCCAAGTAATTAAGGTTCTCCTGTATTTATTTTTGTAAGTAATGTTTACCTAAATGTATTATAAGATGCTAAGCCATGATCCCGTCCTCTTTGTATGTCAAATGCGACCAAATCCAGTCCCCAACTGTTCTGAGCCTTGAACAGAAAGTTAGTTATTTCCGGAGTAAAAGAATTATCAACTTCCATAGCGGGTTGATACAGAGCTCCCTTAATAACGCCCGATATTGCATTGGGAAAATGCTGCAGAATACACGGCTTGAGATATTGTTCACTTAATCTGAAAAAGGCACAAGTTTTGAAAATTGGTAAACAAAAATGGTTTTATTTAAGTTTATAGTGTGTATTTCCATCTAATATCGGATTGATTTGTTTGTTTCCAAAAACATTTATTAATTTATTGATCTTTTTTTACAATATGGTGTACATTGGCAGGTTCATTGTCTATTTGTAGTGGCAATTTTGTCCAACCATCCAATAAAATAAAAAGTCTTACGCTTCAGTACCAGTCCAGTCCAAGGATCACAATATGTATATGAAATATTTTATGTTAAAAATGAAATTTGCATTCCATATTGACCTGTCGGTAATCGAAACAGCGACCAACCCGCCAACTACTACTACACCATGAGATGATTAAAATGAAATTTGCATTATAAATATATGACCTGTCGGTAAATCGAAACAGCAAGAAAATAAGATTCTACCGCCTACCTACACCATGAGATGATTAGATGTATCGGAGTAGTAGATATAAATGTACCTACTACAAAATTTAGGAGATTATAGGTTCTTTGGTAGGAATCAGATATTAGTAACCTATGAATATTTAGAAGTAAATTCATTTATTTAGTTAAAACAGGGCACAGATCATCAAAATATCTACATCTATGTGTATCGCAGCTGTGATGCGTAGGTATATGACAGTAACCAGTAAAACCTCTTCAAAAATGTACCAATTTTACAATTGTTTATGGGTCACATCTGGTTTAATTGGTTAGGTTAGGTTAGGTCAGGTTAGGCTAAGCGGTTTTAAAAGCTTAGGCTAGGTTAATTAAGTAAATAAGCTGAGGACAGGTTAACATTAACTGACTTGATCTCAAACTGTGGTTCGTTGTTCTCAGGTATAATTCTAACCTCTCCGGGCACCATGGTATGTAGGAATCTGAAGGCTCCTGCGGCAAAAGAGTTGATTATCCCAGCGTTTATATCCGGATTGTAGTCAAATGAATACAGACCGCTTTTTGAAATCTGATAGCGATTGACATAACCTTTTCCTGAAATAATAAATTAATAATCATACCTATATTTATACTTATAAATATAGTTGTATAGGTATTATGAAATAATCATTCATCTGCATCCATCATCCGCATTGCATAAAGAAATTAGCTGCATTTTTTTAACATACCGATAATCAATGGTAGCCACTCGTGATACGTGATGTGCTGGAACTGTGCTATGAGTATCCTCCTCGCCTCTTGGTACAGCCGCTCATCCGACCAGTGAGGGTTGATCTCCGCCAGGGCCTGAGCCAACCTGTTGTGTTCACGAGCCAGGATGGTTTGGACAGCGGCGAGCCCTGGGGTTTGGTTAGAACGAGTACATACTATTACTATTTTACCTTACCCGCAAATGATGTATAGGGCACTATTACAATGAACCCCACCCTTTGCCTAGACTGCTTTAAAGACTATTGAGTCTTTTTTCACCAGCCAACTCTACCGATTTTTTCTACAAGCTAAACGCGATTTTAAGATTGTTAGTGTTATAAAAATACGGATGAATTTACGTTATGTACGCGAACAAATGCTTTCATTGCCCCTACCACTGTCTCGGCTTATGTATTATAATGTCATTGTTTTCCATCACCCAAACCAACCAGAGTCGGCCCAAATTAACAGTGGTAGGGTATGTTAGTTTCTACCCCGATCATTATTTATTAGTAATTACTACCAACTGTGTGGAGACCGGCATCTGCCTCGCCAGGCCCCCACCCCAGACATCCACCCGTGCATCCGCGGTCAGGGTCTCAATGGAGGGGAGGTTAGGGAAAAGAGGGAAACAAATATACATTTGCAAGTGCTCTATAACAGTGTATAGTGTAGTTACGCTATCCTGCAGTATATTTTGATCAATAATTATTACATGAAGACAAGATGATCAGTCTTACGCTTCAGCGCCAGTTCAAGGTATCATGATATGGAAGTTCTAGGTTCGATTCCCGTTGAGTATACATAAAATAAGTTGAGGTGGTTAAAAAAAAAAAAAAAAAAATTAAAGTCGATTCCCGGTAAGTAAAAAAAAATTATATTTTTCTCAATCCTGGGTGGTTTGTGACGTTGTTCCCCTCCGTTATTGGGCCTCCTGGCCTGTTGAGGTGGTTAAAAATAAAAAATCACATAATTTTTTTTTTCCTGATTGATATTGGAAATGAAAAAATGCTCCACATTTTCGAGATAACGTAATAGTCGATCGTGCCGTCATTGCCGACTTCGGACTGTCGTCTCGTCACTGTCGTGACGTCATTTCGCCCGCCACAGATTCCTTCGGGAATCGAGCTCGCAAGCTCATGCATGGTATCCAAAAGCGCTATTATTATTATGCTGTATCAATAAAAAAAATATAACAGGCTGTGCAATGTTTGCAATTTTCCTTCAGAATAAAAAACGACATCAAATGTATGATCTTTCCTATTGGATCCATTTAAATATACTCCACGTAGGGAGAGGAAATGAGATAAATAATACACGATCTTCCTCAGAATTTATTATATATTGAGGAATTTAAAGCTACGCTTTATTCATTCACTAAATCTTTTGTGTGAAATTAAGTGACTATAATTGAAAAGAGTTGGGCGCCAAATTTGATCCATTATTACTTTTTCTACAATGATTGCAACAAAAAGAGTTTAAAGGCCCCTCTATATTATGGGAGCCACTAAGCCAGCACCATAGAATACGTAATTTTCATTCCTGGACCCATCGTGGCGCGTTGGCCCAGTCCAATGTTTTCCCCACCCACGAAACCTTCAAGAACATCCATGAATTTATGAAATGCAAGTATAATCTATTTATTTTGTAACTTTTATGATAGTAAATTGTATGATTTTTTGTGCACTTTGCTTATTTTTAAAAAAAAATCTTTAAATGAGCTTAAAACACTCGAAAAAAATAACCATTTCAAGTAATTATTGTGATTTTTTCATACCTTGATGCGTTTAGAATTAATCATCGCTTCATTTCTTAAATGAACAGTGTAAAAAATGACATAATTTTCCATAATTGATCAGACTTCAGACCACACACCCACCTGTCAGAAAGCAGGGGCAGCTTCCCTGCGACGTGTCACATATGTTGCTGGTGTTGGGAGTCTGTGGAAGTTGCCCTGTTTGGGTCATCCTCAGCAGCCCTCCCGTGACTCCCGGAGTTGATCAGCCAAGGCCACGTTGAATCCGTATACCGGAGAGCAGTCCAGAAAGGAAGACACTGAGTTTAGCTGGAAGATGGCAGGGATTTGGGATGGAGACATAAAATGGAAGCCATTAACCCAAAAAATTACAGCACTCTTTAGTCCAATATGGTAGATGATGTCAGGATTAAGGATGGAAAGGATTGATGTGATGTTAAATGGATACTGCAATGTGACTAAGGACAATAATTTGGGTTCAAATGTGAAATGATGTAGTCAATGTAATCATGTAGGGGAAAAAAAAATATGTACCTAGTCATCAGTTCGATGAAAGTACCCCGATAAAGAGAAAGTCTTACACAAAATTATATATAACAATATAAATGGAAATCTAGGTAGATTTTTATCAGTATGTTTATCTTGTAAAGATTTTGTTTTGTTTTATAATTATCATTGATTTGCCCGCAGTCGGTATTGAATATTATTTATGCAGAATAAAAAAAGTTGCAAGTGTGGAACATATGGATTTTACAAACTTCTTGTCACATTCAATGATTTACTGATCAACTAAGTGGATCCCTTCGCGGCAGATCCAGGAAGATGTGATGGATGGAGTATGTGTAAGAGAACTGGAGAAGGATGAGGGGGAGTAGGGATTAGAGAAGAATGGCAGGAGCCGGTGGAAAACACTTGTGGAGGGGAGGGAGATCAAGGAAGAAGAAACCCAGATAGCATACTAGCTTGCAACTAATTTGATAGAACAAATATGACGGAACATATTTTGAATGAACCGGCTGATGGTTTGATGATTCAAATATGGCGGACAACTCTGCGGAAGGTTTGATTATCAGTTGAAACGTCACAGATGATGAAAATGTTCACGCATGTATACTACCGCCATCTGTTGAGTAAGTAGGTAGGTACTCAATAGATGTTGAGTAGACGATCGAACAAACAAATTGACACATAATGTTTTACTTTTTTGATAACTGTTACCTGCTCAGCCGGTCCAAGGGTGTTCTGCCCATTAGGCGCAGTGAGGGACCTCACGAAGTTGAGGTATCGGACTCCATACTGGGAGTAGAAGGGGTCCCGGGGGCCCACTTCTATGGGGGCGCAGGCCGGGTGGAGGAAGTCCCCCCACAGGGAGCTGGAGCCGTCTCTGGTGCAGCACTGGATACCACCACCGGAACCTTGGAAATCGTAGTGTTAGGTATATTACGAATTTTGATGTTTATTAATTTAATAAATAAATGCAGATTGGATATACCTACGTGGGGCCCCAATAGTCAAATGCATTACTAAGTAGGTATTTAAAAAAAATATTCACCATGTTGTTCCATGACCCTCATGGACAAGTCGTGCGCCACAAGCTGGCCCCAGTAAACAGCCATAGTGGTGATCACACTGCTGGTGGCGGGAGAAGCGGACATCAAGCTGGAGGATAGGACCCTCGCTGATGGTAGTGGATTTCCACTCTTGGATACTGGCATGTTGTAGATACCTTAAAAAAGGAATGTTTCAAATAGAAAAAATGAGCAAGACAAAAAAATAAAAAATCACAATTTTTATGTGCACTACTTAAAATCACTTCAAAGAGTGATTTCACCACTAGTTATATATTTTGTCGTGCGTCGGAGTGTCGCTCACAACGGAAGTAGACCGTTTTTTGTTTTCCTTTTATTTTCCCATTAGTGTAGGCTGCCGGGTCCATTATAAAAACTTTCACATAACGACTGTAGAGGGTGGCACGGGCAACTGAATTTATAGTTTTTTCTGCACCGCTAGAGTAATAACGTTAAAAAAAGTCTGTCAGCTGGATTCATAATAATGAATCAACCGAAATATTATGTAGCTACCATAATACTTGTAATATTACTCTATTTACCGTCAGCGTAATTATGTGGCGCTATCCTGGTGAAGGCCTGCATGGAGGCGCCCCACTGCGGCCTGAGCAGGTTGTTGCAGGCTCCGTCTAGCGGGGGGCTCTCGGGGGCCCCGAGGCGCCGGCGCCCCGCACACAGCGGCAGGCGCCGCCCGGGGGCGCCGAGGAAGCTCTTGGCCTCGAGGAACGACACGAACGTGTTGGGAGTCATCCTACCGCTGGAAATAAGAAATTCAATAATGTTATTGGGATAAATAGCGAACCTTAAAATTTCGGAGAAAAAATTCTAACATTGCGCATTGTCTTGATTTATTTATTTAATTTTACATATCTACACAAATACATTCCATTGAGTTTCCAAAATATCTCATTACATTTAAAATATACAGAAAAAGTATCGAGGATAAGTCTAATAGGTTGCAAAATCACTCGCATTCGAGTGGAGGTTGTTAATTATAAAAAAAAAAAAAAGTCTAATAGGTAGGTACTGGTGAGAAAAGGTAGATATACAGGGTGTAATAAAACTCGTAGTACAACCCGAAAACTCGTGAATCTACATCGTATTTGGAGACGATTGGGTATTATGGGGATACTTCACAAAGCGTGGTAGAGCTGTCAAAATTCGACAAAAGTTTTTACTCTCTGGATTATAGAGGTACAGCATAGAAATGGGCAAAGCTGTGATTGGTTGGATTTAAAAATCTTAACCTACTGTATAAATTTCGCTTTTAAAAAGCTATTTGATTTTAAATTATTTTATTTAACCCAACCTATCATTAACGTACTGTATAAATTTCATAACCTATTATAAAGGATATTGCTTTTAAATAGCTATTTGATTTAAATTATTTTATTAAACCCAACCTATCTTAACCTAGTGTATTGATTTCATAACATTTTATAATATGGATTTACCATAGACTAGTCCTCATAAAAATTACCACGCTTTGTGAAGTATCCCCTGTAATATGATTTTTTAATCTGAGCTTGAAAATAAAAATAAAATTCTCACAAAAGTATGGCAGATTAAGTAAAATTGCTCAAATTCTTATTAAAACGCGTTTTTTAATTTTGTTTTCTTTTTTGATAGTATTAATTTGACTAAATACGTGATATTTGATAACAATTTGCAAAAAAAATCGAAAAAAAATCAACTTCGTACTCAATTTTCTCGGAAACTAAGGGTCAAATAAAAAAAAAAAATTCTTCAAAATCGACTCCAAATACGATTTAGATTCACTGGTTTCCTGCTGTACATCGAGTTTTGTTACACCCTGTAGAAAAGAAATTCTTTTAATCTCCGAATTTACTGTTTGGGAGGAATTTGTGGAACAAGGTTTTTTTTAATGAAACTGGACCATGAAAAAAGGGAAAAAATATCGGAAAAACACAATCGACATTATACGTAATTAATAATGTGCGTAATTAAAACTGATACATAAAATGATATTAATTTTAAATAAGACACTGACGTCAAAAGCGCGTAAAAAAAGATAAGGTACCCAAGCATAAAAAGCTGTAGGATTTTATGAAATACCGCAAAATCAGTATTCAAACACAATTTCTGCTTAACATACCATGAAGACTTCTTGTTCTGCATGATCCTGGCTCCAAGCAAGTTGGCCTTGGAGCTGGCTGAGGCAGCCCTGATGTCAGGGTTGACCTGGGCGGAGAAGAAGTGGGTCATGGCGAGGGAGGGGAACGGCTCCCTGGGGTACGGAGAGTCCACCATTGCTTCCATACTCTTGGCCAGCCTATGGCCTCGCTGGACGTAGATAAATGCATCAGTCTGGGTAACGGCTGGTGAAATATTTACTGGAAAAGATTTAGCGTTAAATAAGGTACCTATCTTAATTAGCTATTTATTCTTGGCCTAGGTTACTTTGCTCAGGGGCATACTCCTCTATGCATCCGCCGACCATGCACGAGATCGCGGGATTGATTGAAATGTGGTTATCATTTGAAATGTAGTTACTAACTAACTAACTAACTAACTAACTAATCATCACGCTAGAACGCCATACCACTCTGTCCTGACATACTTCCTTTGCTTCCTCTACATTCATACAACTTCTCATGCACATACGCCGATTATTCCGACTGTTCACATGTCCACTTTCAAGTACCTGTCGCACTTGGTCATGCCATGTTTTTCTCGGCCTTCCTCGGCTTCTCCATCTAGGCACACTTGCATTTAAACTTCTTTTAGCCGTTCTTTCATCACTCATTCGCTCCACATGACCAAACCATCGTAAAAGCCCTTTCTTAATTTTGTCGATAATGCTTATCTTAGCCTTGCACTCTGCTCTAAAGTCGACATTTGTACACCTATCATACATAGTCTTACCACACATAGATCGCATTTCAACAGCATTTAGTCTACTTTCATCCTTCTTTTTCCAACACCACGCTTCACTACCATACACGCAGACAAGCCCCGGCTTTGCGGGAACAATAAATACATTTTATGTATTGTTTATAAAATATGTTTAGGTACTTCAAAATAAAATATTAAAAAAAAAATAATTAAAAAAACATAATGGTTGGTACCAGAAATCCGTTGTGTACTGCCAATTTTGCTTCCTTCGATAAGTTCTTATTTGCCACTATCGATTTCAAGGCACCATTAACTCTGTTTCCGGCACTAACCCTTCTCTCAATGTCCTTATCCATATTTCCGTCTCTTGTAAACATACTTCCCAAATATACAGATTCTTCAACCTGCTTTAATCTGTCTCCATTTACTATAATATTACATACAATCATATTCACATATCTTTCAAAAACCATCAAATTTGACTTTTCCACATTCATTAGTTGTAGTTATTTCATGTAGTTATCTCATTAATAAGTGATAAATATATTTATCTAGTTATAAAGTTTTACCGTAGTATGTTTTACTCACAAGAAGTTTGCCCGCTTCTCGACTCCCCGAACAAATTACTGTTTCTGGAGCAACTTTTCGGGTAATTTGAATCTACTAATGAATCCCACTCTAAACTCTCCACGGCACAAAACAAGAAACAAAACCAATACAATATAATCATTTTACAATACATTAAACACGTATGATTTTACAACAGATGATGTATACACAAAACTGTAATGAAAAATATTCATACTGCTTAGTAATATATATAGATTTTTAAGGAATGTTTATTGATAGTAAAATACGTGAAAGAAATTTATTTGAAAATATTATTTGATGAAGCCTATTTTCGATAACTCACGCAGCGGTCGTGCTATTTAAAACAAAATAGCTCCAAAGATAAAATATTATGTAGATTAAATATTACTAATTTAATCTCAGTTGTGTGTTTTAGCAATATTTTTTTGATAGTGTTAATGAAAAACATCACATCATTTTAGATAGTCAAGTAAACCTGATGACTTTAGCATAATTTAATATACTCGTACATACAAGGTGTCCGCCTCGTAGCATAGTGGTAGCGCATTTAGCTGCCGCTCATGAGGTCGCGGGTTCGATTTAACATGCGGGTCAACATGAAACATTATTTACATGTTATTTTCTAAATAATAACCCATATTTGATTTAAATTAGACTGGTACTGAAGCGTAATGACTGATCAACTTACCTTCATGTAATAAAAAAATTATCAAGATTACACTTGGTGTACCGATGCGGTGCCCTATGCACCATTGGGTGCGGATAAGGGAAAAGTAGTAGTAGTAGTAGTAATATACAATGTGTTTTCAATTGATGTCTAATATTA
The DNA here is from genome assembly GCA_022494985.1 of Micrasema minimum. Lineage (NCBI taxonomy): Eukaryota > Metazoa > Arthropoda > Insecta > Trichoptera > Brachycentridae > Micrasema > Micrasema minimum. The sequence continues at coordinate 76,441 of JAGVSP010000139.1, read as the reverse complement.
TATTTTTATTACGACCATATATATATATTTTTAATTATACTAGTAGCCTATGCGACAATTTGTAGTTATTACTACAAATCTACTGATAATATACACAAAAAATTTATGCGCAACATTACCAATAGGTATAACAAAATTATTAAATGTAAAAAAATGGTCTTGTCAGCATGAAAATTTCCAGGAATAGCTGATAAAGCTTTTTCTCAGTTATGCAATTGTAATATTAAATTTAAAATGCTCTATTTTTATTTCCTTACATATTTATTTGCTGAGGGGTGACAATTCTCAATCATTTGTTATGGTTAAGCATTGTTAAAAATAACAATATTTATAGTGTGATATAAATCCATTCCCTCCATTCAGCTCCATTCAAAACTCACTCAAGACTCGAGTTTTTTTCATGGTAAAGCTTCCATAAGTTTTTTAAATTCTATTTTTGCTTTTGTTTTCTTTATGGATAGTATTAATTTGACTAAACAGATTCTCGAAAACTATGGGTCAAATGATTTTTTTTTAAATCTACAAAATCGACTCCAGATATGACGTAGATTCACTGGTTTTCCGCTTGTACATCGAGCTTTGTTACACGTTTGCATACATTACTATTTTTGCCCCCATACAAATAATATTAATTAAAAACTAAAAAACCTGACATGATAGGATTATTGAGATCTAGCTCAATCACAGATAACTATCGACGTAGTTAAAAACGTGCTAATCACGTGCTAACGCTAACGATTTGAGCGATCACAATGACATACCGTTCAATACCGCGATCGCCGAGCCGAGCATTGACGATCTGAGCCGAGCGGAGCCGATCTACGCGAAATCGCGGCCGTACGTCAAACGTTAAATCATCGCGCTTGTCGGATTTTTTATTATGTCGACTGCTTTTCTCAATATTTGGCTTGCCGAAAACCGCTAAATTATAATAAAGATTGAATGAATATATGTGCGAATAAGATATATCTCGGGAAATGGCTCGAGACTAGTATGCGCTCGTTTAATAATCCCGATCGATAACTTTTGACGCGTGTTCCATTGTGATCGCGAAAACGTTAAACATCCATGGGTAAGAAATCGTTATCACGTCGCTTATTACCGAGTCGCTAGTGATCTGTGATCGAGCAACTGAGGAATTGAGTTGCAAAAATAATATTGACCTGTGTAATTATCCATATCAAAATATGCCTAAAATTACATAGCCAATCTTTAACATGCAGATACTATATTATATTATCGCAAAAATAGCGCTTAATAAATCATCCATAAATAAATAAATAGATATATTTATATATAAAATAAAACCACTGTTTGTTTGAAATAAAGAAATTCTGTTTAATAAACGGGTAAATAAATTTTTACATCCAAAAATTTAAAAAATGTTTTAATGTGAAATGTAATATTGTTTTTATTATGAGCGTCTATTTTACAAGGCATCAGGTTCTCGGCGTCCAGGACGTCCACTGTTGACGATGCGTCAGAGCTGCGGGGCGTGGACCTGACTTGGGAGGATGCGCGAGAACTGGCGGCTGATCGCTTGACTTGACAGTTTTTTAGAACTCCATATGCTCCACATAGGGAGCGGATATGGTATGATAATGATGTTTTATGGTTAATTATTAGACAGAGGTTAGTTTATAAGAAGAGGGTGGTGTTTCCATCCACATGGTCAGATTCATAGACGGGATTTCACTGCAAGGAACGGGGAGGTTACTGAAAAATAAACAAAAAAATACTAGTATTACTACTGCTTCTTTTCCTTATCCGCATTCAATGGTGCATAGGGCACTTCATCTGTAAACCAAATGCAGTGTATCTTGATCATTTTATTACATGAAGGTAGGGTTAATACGCTTTAGTACCAGTCCAAATTATCACACATGAAATATTAATATGAAAATCACATGTTAATACATATTTTATGTTGACCCCCTACGGGAATCGAACCCGCGACCTCATTCACGATAAAACGTGGTTTTTCACACAAAAATATTTCATACGTGATACCTTGGACTGCCATAACAGCGTAAGACTGATCGTCTTGCCTTCATCTAATAAAATGATCAAAGTATAATAAGCTGGTGAACCTATGCACGTTAAAAAAACGCCACGTTGCCTTAATACGTTAAAAATAAGCCACGAGGCTGACAAAAATAAAATATACATAGAACATTTTGGGTGTGTTTTAATACTTGTACACAAATCTGGATTTATCCCAAGACGTGAGTAGGTATCTATTTCATTTTATATCCCTACAGAGATGAAGTAGATTTTTTTTCCAAATTCAGGAATATGGATATTCGAGCGGTTACAGGCTTATGAACTGTCGTTGGCTGGGTTAAGTGGCCATTTTACATACTAAAACAATCCCCATTCCGTTTATTAGCGAATATCCACACCAGGTAACATTTTCGATTTTGTATTTATGTTACGAATCGAAAACCATTCCCCATGTATGTTGTAGTACGTAAAATGGCCACTAAACCCAGCCAATGACAGGTCATAAGCCCTGTAAACTCTCGAGTATCCATATTCCTGAATTCGGAAAAAATTCTACTTCATCTCTGTAAGGATATAAAATAAAATATACATAACTAAAACATAGAAATTCTGTCAATAACAAATAGGTATATTGCGACACCATCGTGTACTCCCCATACAAACGTTTTCCCTGATTTTCTCCCTGGAATTTAACATCAGAGCAAAGTTTTTTTTACACATCTTAGATATCGACCAAATACGTGTTTGTATCGTCACATTTTTTTTATAATTCATTTATCTCCTTTGACAAATTAAATATTGAAAAAATAAGACGATGCAATCTATCTGGACGAATAATCTTCCATTGATAAAAGTATTTTGTATTTTATGATAAAAAGTCTCACAAAAGTTTGGGAGATGACGACGAATGAGAGAGGTTGTATTTTAGTGACTCCATCTCCATTATCACAGAACAACGAGGAAGAAGATGTTTTCCTGATCTCCTTCAATTGATCTGAAATCAAAACCAAATATTGAGAAAATCATAGTTTAAATTAACAAATCAACGAGGCTACGACAACCTTATTAACTTGAATGAATTTTGCATCTAATAATTGATTGTTTTGATGAAAGAAATAACATAATTTTTGATAAGAAAAAATCAAGCCTGTGTTAGGTAAAGTATCAACGATTGTCTCGTGATTATCATGAAAAATCAGCCGAATGTGCTTAACTTTAAACTGTCATAAGTTAGAAAATTAATAAGTGTTTGAAAGTAAAAGTGATCACAAGTACCATATACTTGCTCCGCATCCCCTTGGCTTTCGAACCTCCTCGGGTTGAACAAAGAACACAAAACAAACCTAATGTAAATCCGGATCCAGTATTTTCAAACCAAACCGATCAGCCTGGCGAGTTCTCTTGAACTGCTCGTTTAGGATACACAGGAAGGTGGGTCCAACTTGGGGACCTCTGGCAGGACTGTTTCTAAGCCTCCTCCTACTGATACGTCCACGTCTTGATAGTTGCTGTACAGATTCTTCAAGGTGGGGATGTGCTGAGAGAAACAAAAAGTATTAAATGATCGTTTGTTAATATGGTGTTAATAGTTTTAAGAGAAATTTTCATGTGAATCGAATAATTATAGAAATACCATACCGTTTTTAGGTTACTTTTTTACCACTTTGATATCTAGTTTTATATTATTGTAAAGATGTAGTCATAATCAGAGCTACTAGAAGACTGCAAAATAAAGCGCGCGCCCCCCAACCATGTTGTCGCTTATCGAAAAAATAACACAAAATTAACCGAAAATTTGGATCAGAATGTAGATAAAAATAGTGGGTTCTGCCATAACATACCCATTGGCAAACATTTCATCGTTTTGTAGCTGATATAACAAATACTAAATTCCTAAACATTTCGCTTCATTTCCAACCAAGCAAACAAATTAATATGATATAAATAATCTTAATTGTTTGATTTAACTATCAAATGACACCCTCAAAAATATTGTTTAAAAATACCTCCGAACAAATGAATTTATCGATTCTTGAACATGTTGAGTCAAACATGCCACACAGTCATTTGGTCGATATTTGTTACCCTGTTCAAAACAACTGGTCTATTGAAAGAGTCTGCAATAGATACTGGACGACTGTGTTTGACGTCTCCATTCATGAGGCCTAAAACACAAGAACCATTCATAACATCACACTTACATTAGAAAATTAAAAATAATTCTTCCTCCACCAAACTGGTCAGTATATTTCTGTTAGTATGAAAAGTCCTTACCAAAAACAATAATAGTGAGTCGTAATGACCAGAACTAATGGTATACAGGCAGTGCTTTCATATATTTTGGCTTTATTGGTTTTATATTGTCAACTAGTCTCTTCCTGTCATTTAATTGACCATGTCGTGTCCACGAAACCTTCAGCATTATTCTCCCCCAAAGTCAAAAGGCAATACGCAAAATATGAATTACATCTAATATCATTGTAACTTACTGTAGCATTCCATACGATTTGAGTGTGGGTATTGGCGATTATGCAGCATGAGCATGCTCGTATGTTATGGCTGGGCTTTAACTGCTGTCGTAGTCCATACCGTGTATCCTTCCGATAATCTAAATAATTGATTTTTTTTTCAACCAGGTTTTGAAACGACCTAAAAGTAGTTTAATTTAAAAGTTTCCAGTTAAAGACAAATCCTCTATTTAAATATGAGATAATATTTTCTTCCTCATTTGTTTTCCTTAAACGGCGGTAAAATACCGTATTTCTAACATAAGTTTTCCCAAAACATGCTGGCAGAAAGGCAGCTTGTTTATGGTATAATGCCAGTACACTGCTATATTTTGTAATACTATCTGACTCATTCTATCGAAAATGAATAATGTATTAACCAAGAAGGTATAGCATCCACTCGTAAGTACAAAATATGCTGGATATTCTGCAATGATGATTCTTCGTGCTATCCTGAACAGTCTTTCATCACTCCAGTGCGGGTTGATTACACTTCAACGGCTGGCAAGACGATTATGCTCCTCTCACGAAGACAATAAAATCGCTGAATGGCTAACTGAGGATTCTGGTTAGATCTGGATCGCCTGTTGGAAATAATAAACACGGCCGATGAATATAATAGCACAATGTAGCAAAGCTATACAAAGCCTCTGCAATAACAACAAAGCCTTTTTAAATCTTCTTTTGGTTTCAGTTTGTTTTTCAATCCCGTTAATGTTAAAAGCATGCAAGAAGTCGGACAACATTATGATTTCTGAAGATGTCTGTCCATGGCATGCTATCAATATTTTAATATCCATACCTGTTTGTAGCAGACGGTTTTTTCATTGACAGAGTTGCATGGGACAGTTGACTGCTTATATTGTATTCAGTTGTGGATAATCTTAAGAGTTTCTTATCTCTGTCTTTAATTGACCACAATTCATTGTTCTTAGCGAAACAACCATATCCTTCTCGTTTACCAATAAACGTTTGGAACGACCAGTAAGCTGCACACAGTATTTGATCTGAAATAAATGCAAGTAGCTAAAAAAATATATAATAAACCAATCAGTATCTTCTTCTGCAAAGCAAATCTTTATTAGTGAAATCACTACAAGAAAAACTGATAATCGTTGCAATAATATATAAATTAAATAAGGCAAATAAATTGCTTCAATAAAGTTTGAATCACCCAGATTGTGCTCTAAATGGTTATAAGGTCGGCCTCTGGATTAGAATCCGCCACCACCAAAACATTTTCCATGCTCCATTCATTCCGGCACAGATACTGCCTGTATTGACTGTATGAATGACCAGAAATATAAATATGAAACGCAATTGAAAAACACTGATCGCGTACTTCACGAATAGAAGTCTAAACGACAGTAAATTTGACGTCGCTATTGTTTTTTATACTAACTTGCGTAGCAGGAACACCACCCGAACTGCACCCCATTCTTTGTCTGTGACCGTTCTGGTAAAAATCATACAGCGCTGTCCAACTACACCCAGGGTAGGATCATTCTCTGGAATCTTGATAGGGTAACAGAATTTACTGTTTTTACGAGAGACGTATTGACCATCGCTTGTGCAGCAACGGATCTCTGAATAGTGAACAAATATTATAAAAAATGATTCTTCATTTTGATGGTCTCACCTCTGAATTTATTTACCTTTATCGGGTCTCTCAGCAGTGACATATCGTGAGCCATAAATTGTCCCCATTGCATAATTGTCTTGATTGGCCAAAATCGGTTATCCCACGTCCTCCTATAGGTGAACAGTTCTGTTCTGAATCAGAATCTACTGGTGGAAGTGCTAAATCGTCTTTTTCCTCTACGTGGCCTTCGAATACCTAGTACAAAATAAAGTTCATATTAGTAATAACATTTGAATCAAAGTGTTTTGAATGTCAACATTATTTATTTTAAGAACCATGCATAATGTGAATAGCAATGCCGTGTTTCTCAGCACCGCCAGTTTGCATCTGTTACAATATTTAACTGTTTACTCTGCAGCTTATGGTGATTGCAATCAAAAACGTTTAGAAGTACTAAAATTAAACGCGCTCATACGTAAATACAGTACCCAAGTACAAAGAAAATTGCTAGTTGATGAACAAGGAGGATTGTTTCAAAATAAATAAATAATAATCATTGATATCCGAACATTTTCTAAAAGGTGGCTGCATTATTTGCGCAAAGTATCTCTAGTTTAACCTATGGGAAGTTATGTTAAAATTGAAATGGTTTTATATGAATCTGTGATCATTTACCATCGCTGTAAGTAGGTGGTAGGAGCCTGGAGTAAGTGGAGTTAGGCACTCCCCATACAGAGTGTAGCAGGTTGTTGCAAGAACCATCGTAAGTACGGAACTTGCTGTGGCATCACAAAGGAGGTATCACTCGACCACAGGAAGGTGGTCGTAGTTTCTCAGACCTAAAAAAAAAATCATTAAATAAAATAAATGGTGGTATATATCGGATATGTGTAGCAAAATAGTGCTAGAAACCAATTTTCAATCATGAAATCAACGATGAAAAACAACGACTTGAGATTTTTTTATCATTAGCTTCAGTAAAAAAATATTTCTTGAGCTGATTTATTGTTGTTGATTATTTATTGTTGTTGCTGAGTTGTGGATGAGATGTCGGAAAGTAATAATGTGTCGAGAAACGTTAGGGCCATTGACAATATATTATTTGCTATGCTGAATGTGACTGGCATAAATTCAGACATCAAAATATGAAAATTCGAGTAAATCGTACACCTACCAAGGAGATAAAAAATTTAAAGGTTTATTTAGAAATACAATAATTAAAAATGACAATGTTACTGCGCACTGAACAAATAATTCGACAAAAGAATTAGAGTTAAAAGGCAAGTGCCACGTTACGCTAGCAAGATTGTTGCCAGCTGGATCTAACACCGATGAAATGATCTTCAAAGTGTCTCTTCACAGTCTCTCTGTTCAAGAAAAAAACAACATTAAACTCGATTTACATGCTTCACGCGCTTAAAGCATATTATATTCATTATTTGGGAAAAGAAAAAAAATGGTGGAAATATTAATAAAAAAAATAACAAAAAATAGTATTTTTTTTACAAAACAATTTTAATTTAGAGCTTTATAAGGAATGTTGATAATTGATAAAAATTTATTACAATTTGTTTTTTTTTTCTAAAAAAACTTGAAATGTTTTTTTATATTTTTTGTACTATTTATTTTTCTTAACTAAACTAACAATATTACCGTTCTATTATATTAAAAAAAAACACATTAAAAAAAAAGATTTAAAAAAAGCTACTATTTAATATAGAAATACTAACCAAATTTTTATCGTTTTAAACTGATATTAAGAGCATATTCCACCACGTGACTCGCGGCCGCTTTCCCATACAAACGTATCCTTCGTTTTTCTCCCTGGAATTTAACATTCGAGCAATGATTTTTTCAGACATTTTGATATCGACCAGATGCGTGTTTGAATCGTCTTATTTTTTTTAATCATTTATATATCTCCTAAAATAGAACGATGCAAACACGCATCTGGTCGATATCTAAAATGTGCGAAAAAATCATTGCTCTTATGTTAAATTCCAGGGAGAAAATCGAGGAATACGTTTGTATGGGAAGCGGCCTCAAGTTACGTGGTACTAAGTGATGGGGTTTCTCAAATCCCGCCTCAACACTGCTGCAGTTTATCGATTTTCAACTCACTTATGTGAATTACGTTGGTATTTCAGAAGATCCTAAAGAACTTACGATTTTGGAGGGAATGTCTTTCTTGCTTCTTCTGAATTAACTTCATCTGAATTCTCAGCACTACGGTTTTTCTTACCCGAGGATGGATTAGGTTTTTTAGTTGCTTTTTCAGATTTGACCGAGATGATGCTGCTTTTGGATTTGTCTTTGCTGCAAGAGGCTTTATAGGCGATACCGCAGTTTGAGGTTCTGCTGGTGTTTTTATTGGGTGATGCGGCGTTAAGAGCTTGATTCGGTGGATCATTAACACCATAACTAAGGCTTAGCACTAAAAACAGGCACAAGCCAAAAATTAGAAACCTCAACATGATGTTGGGTAAATTGGCTCAATAGAATCCTAAAACCGTTGTCAGTTTTGGAAAAGCCACGTCTTTTCTATTCAATTTAGGAAACAATAATGGTTAAAATGGTCAAGAAATTTTTATTAAAAAGCTATGTTTGATTTGTGTCTGCAAAACAATGATGATGTTTATTTAGTTTGTTAGTTTTTAAAATGCTGTTTAAATAAGATGCAATAGTTATATAATTTAGTTCAAGACAGTTCATGATTACGTGGGTATTTTTCATCAAGCTCGATTTTAAAATATTATTTTTATATTTTGTCATACTGGAAGACTACATTTCAATATTGAGTTGTGATATTGGAAATAATAACCCACAGCATCTAAAACCAGCCTCTCTGGGTAAGTAGGTACAAATTTTTATGAATTCCGGAATGAATGTTATTTTACTAAGAAATTCAATTCGCCAGTCAGTTTTTAAATAGTTTATTTTCGCTCCTTCACTAGTATACGTAAACATTCCTATTTTTTCGAGTTTTGTGGCTCTTAATTTTTTTTTTTGCAGTTTATTCGGAACTGGATGCTTGAATTGCCTTGGAGGCACGGTAACTGTACTGGCGGCTAATCGCTTATAATAATAATAATTAACTAAGCCAATTTATATAGCGCAGTTATTTATCTCCTTTAACAATTAAAATATCAGAAAATACGATGCAATCGCGCATCTGGTCGATATGAAAGCCCCACCCTTTCCCTAGACTGCTTTAAAGACTATTGAGTCTTTTTCAGTCCAGCCAACTCTACCGATTTTTTCAACAAGCTAAACCGCGATTTTAAGATTGTTAGTGTGATAAAAATACGGATGAATTTACGATTATGTACGCGAACAAATGCTTTCATTGTACCCCTACCACCGTCTCGGCTTATGTATTATAATTGTCATTGTTTCCATCACCCAAACCAACCAGAGTCGGCCCAAATTAACAGTGGTAGGGATGTTAGTTTCTACCCAAATCATTATTTATTAGTAATTACAACCACCCGTGTGGAGACCGGTATCCCGCCTCGCCAGGCCCCCCCATCCCAGACATCCACCCGTGCATCCGCGGTCAAGGTCTCAATGGAGGGGGGATTAGGGAAAAGAGGGAGGGGACAGAACGCATGTGTGCATCTCACACTATCATCCTATCATCCTATCTGGCAGACACTATTTCATACGTCCCCTGCCGTACCTTATCACAATACCTATCCAAAGACCATCCTATCCTTACAAAAGACACAATACAATTGAGTTGAGGGATGGGATATAATTTGAGACCTCCACGCACGCACACACAAACAGCCCGGACGGGCCGCCCGTGCGAAGGCACACCAAGTCCCCCCCGGGACTACCCCACTAAGCAATCTATTAGTTCTAGATACTTCCTTTTACGGAACGAAACGTGCACAAATGCCAGTTAAGTCCATGTCCCTTCACCACCTATTGTTCTACTCATGCAGACTCTACTTCTACCTTTTTAATCCTGGTATTTAGGCTCCATTTTACTGGGGGTTTTCACCCCTGAGAATATCCCATCTCTGCACCCAGATATCCACGAACAGCGCAAGCTGCTCGAAATTACCCTTGTTTGCAAAGAAGTCCGGATTCCATGCCGGCCTCATGACCTCGGTCATGCCGTCCAGCATGGTCTTAACCATCTGGTCGATATCTAAAATGTGTGAAAAAATCATTGTTCTAATGGTTAAATTCCAGGGAGAAAATCGAAGAATACGTTTGTAGGAGAAGAGGCCACGAGCCACGTGGTAGAGTATGCTCTTAAGCTCGGACTTTTTCACTTATAATGATGGGTCTGGATTCTGGATTTTCTAAAATATTTAAAGCCAAGTTGAGGGTAGGTATTTTAGTTGACCCACAAATACGCGAAACATTAAACAATTCGAAAACCATTAAATTGAGGTTCAGTTGACTGAGTCTAATGAGAACTCTGCTCTGTTAGTACAAAGGTTATTAGACAAAATAGGAGCGAGAATGTCTCTCAAATTATTTTCCTTCTTTATTATCTCCTTGCACCCATCGTAAACCTTTGTAACCAAGGACTGCAATTTTTCTTCGCTGTCAGCAAGAAGCACCGTGTCGGTGAGCTTAACCTAAATCAGTTATCAGGAATTAAGTTGCAAAAATTGTAATGACACTGCAGTGCAATTATCCATATCAAAATATGCACAAAATCACACAGCCCATCTTAAATATGCAGAGGCTATAGATATAAAATCAAAACCACTGTTTTAACAAAGAAACTCTGTTTAATAAATAATAAATATAATCCAAAAATTAAAAAAATGTTTAATGTAAATAAAAAGTATTTATATTATGAGCGCCTATTTTACGTGACATCAGGTTTTCGGCGTCCTGGACGTCCACTGTTGACAATCCGTCGGCAGTTTGCGTCAGAGCTGCTGGACGTGGACCTGACTTGGGATCGCTTGACTTAGAGGCAGTTTTTGGAATCCATATGCTCCTCATAGGGAGCGGATATGGTATGATAATGATGATGTATATTGTTGCTTATTTGACAACGGTTGGTTTATAAGAAGAAGGTGGTGTTTCCTTCCACATGGTCAAGTTCATAGACTGGATTTCACTACAAGGGACGGGTGTGTTACTGAAAAATAAACAAAAAAACTACAATTAATACTGCTTCTTTCCCTTATCTGCATCCAATGGTGCATAGGCGACTACATCTGTAAACCAAGTGCAGTGTATCTTGATCATTTTATTACATGAAGGTAAGGTCTACGTCTACTTAGTCATACGCTTTAGTACCATTCCAAAAAGGGAGAACAGGTAGTATATTTTGGGTTAACCTTACATATGAGACCTGGCGACTCTCTCGGTGAGCTGTTGGAGGCCCTGAGGGACAAAACTGGGAAGGAGTGGCAGAGGAGGTGGGACGTCGAGCGGAAAGGCCGCTGGACGTACTCATTCTTCCCGAGCATCCGAAAGAGAATGGCTTATGCTAAGCTGAACCTGGGTCATCATGTAGTACAAATGGTAACGGGGCACGGAGAATTTAGGGGAAAGCTCCATGAGTTCACCCTAGTGGCGGATCCTGGTTGTGCGTGCGGGGCACCCAACAGACCGCAGAACACATTCTCTGGCATTGTCCTATACTGGAGGATTGCCGGGAGACCATGTTGGACGGCATGACCGAGGTCATGAGGCTGGCATGGAATCCAGACTTCATACTTAGAGGTATCGCACATGAAATATTAATATGAAAATCACATGTTAATACATATATTTCATGTTGATCCCCTGCGGGAATCAAACCCGCGACCTCATGCATGGCTCTGTCCATTACGCCATACGGACAAATAATCTTCTATTGATAAAAGTATTTTGTATTTTATGATAAAAAGTCTCACAAAGTTGGGAAGATGACGACAAATGAGAGAGGTTGTATTTTAGTGACTCCATCTCCATTGTCACAGAACAACGAGGAAGAAGATGTTTTCCTGATTTCCTTCAATTGATCTGAAATCAAAACCAAATATTTAGAAAATCAAAGTTAAAATTATGTGATTTCAACAAATCAACAAGGCTACAACAAACTTATTAACTTGAATGAATTTTGTATCTAATAATTTATTGTTTTAACTAACTAACTAACTAACCATCACGCCATTTCCCCGAAGGGGTAGGCAGATAGGATAGAACGCCACACCACTCTGTCCTGGCATACTTCTCTTGCTTCCTCCACATTCATACATCGTCTCATGCACGCACGTCGATTATTCCGACTTCTTACTTGCCCACTTTCAAGCACTTGCTTTACTTGATCATGCCATGTCTTTCTCGGCCTTCCTCGACTTCTACGTCGCATCATATATTTTTTTAGCCGTTCTTTCATCATCCATTCGCTCTACATGACCGAACCATCGTAAAAGACCCTTGCATTATGCTCTAATTTCAACATTAGTGCACCTATCATACATAGTTTTACCACACATTCGCCTGTCGCATTTCAACTGCATTCAATCTACTTTCATCCTTATTTTTCCAACTCCACACTTCGCTTCATAAGGGTTGGTACCAGAACTCCATTATGCACTGCCAATTTGGCCTCTTTTGATAAGCACTTGTTAGATACTACCGACTTTAAGGCACCATTAACTCTGTTACCGGCACTTACGCTCCTGTCAATGTCCTTATCCATATTTCCATCCATATTGTACATTCTTCCCAGATATACAAATTCTTCCACTTGTTTCAAGCTATCGCCATTTACTACAATCTTACACTTAGTCATATTCACATTTCTTTAAAAAACCATCACATTCGACTTTTCCACATTCATTCAACAGGTCACTCTCCTTGCACACATCGTAAACCTTTGTAACCAAGGACTGCAATTCTTCTTCGTTTTGATGAAAGATAACACAAATTTTAATATGAAAAAATTAAACTTGTGTTAGGTACCTCCTCGGGTTGAGCAAAGAATACAAAACAAACCTAATGTAAATCCGGATCCAGAATTTTCAAACCAGAACCGATCAGCCTGGCGAGTTCTCTTGAACTGCTCGTTCAGGATACACAGGAAGGTGGGTCCAACTTGGGGACCTCTGGGCAGGACTGTTTCCAAGCCTCCTCCTACTGATACGTCCACGTCTTGATAGTTGCTGTACAGATTCTTCAAGGTGGGGATGTGCTGAGAAACAAACATTATTAAGTGGTCATTTATTAATATGGCGTTAATAGTTTTAAGAGAAATTTTCATGTTAAAAGAATAATTATAGAAATACGATACCGTTTTTAGATTACTTTTTTACCACCTTGACAACTAGCATTATATTTATGTAGATGCAGTCATAATCAGGGCTACTTAAAACTTTCCGTAAAATATATCCACAGTTTCCAAGGATAAGAGATAAAGTGAGTGCCTCTAATATTTTTCTATTTTTCAAATGTTTTTCAACTCTCCTTACACACAGAGAAAACATCGTCGATACAGATTTTTTTTAAACCCCTGAACAGTTTTTTTACAATTAGATGAAACATAAAACAAAGATTGATCATCAAAAATAGCAAAACTGATGGTTTAATCAGAAAAGCAATCAAAATAAATATAAAACAACAATAAGGAAATGGAAATGAGGATGGTAAGGGCGATAGAAAATAAATGTAGAAAAAGGAGAATAAACCAGTACGATCATCTCTCGATCTATAGAACAATAGAAGCAAAGCAAATTGCGTAATTAATTTCTTAGTCTTAAGTGGAGCTATTGGTATTGTTTGCAAACATAATTAAAAAGATGGTCCAACTTAGAGTTGATAAAAAAATGTGTTTTGATAACCGAAATAAGCATCAAAATAAAATCTCAATGACTACATTATTCAAAAGTTTACCTAATAACTAAATACGAGAAGTCAATAGTAGGAGAAAACAGTTAGAATAAGTCGGGAAACAACAAACTGACCAGTAGAGATTTAACTAAAATTCATAAATGACAACAATACGGTACCGAATAATAGCTGTAATACAATAAATAAGCTACGCTTACCTCTTCTGGAATAAGATCAGCGTAGTCTTCAAAACTCTGAGCAACCTTCAGTCCACAGTACTTCCTGTAGTCGTTGTAATAGCCAAGGGCGTGATCACGGTCTCTCTGTATATCTGTAGCCTTCATGTCGATACCAAAGCCAACTCCCTGGCAAGCCAACATGTTGTCGCTTATCTAAAAAATAACACAAAAAAAAAATCGACAATTTGGATCAGAATGGCGGGTTCCGCCATAGCAAATATTGGCAAACATTTCATCGTTTAGTCGCTGGTATAAAAATACTAATCCGCAAACTATTCGCTTCATTTCACCAAGCAACAAATTATTTGATATTAATATCTTAATGTTGATTTAATTATCAATGACACCCTCAAAATATTGTTTAAAAATACCTCCTTAACATTGGATCTATCGGATTCTTGAACATGTTGAGTCAACATGCCCACAGTCATTTGGTCGATATTTGTTCCCTGTTCCAAAACAACTGGTCTATTGAAAAAGTCTGCAATAGATACTGAAGACTGTGTTTGACGTTCTCCATTCATGAGCCTAAAACACAAGAACATTCATAACACCTTAATTTTGAAAATTAAAAATAATTCTACCTCCACCAAACTGGTCAGAATATTTCTGTTAGTATAAAAGTCCTTCAAAACAATAATATTATTCGTAATGATCAGAAACTAATGGTATGAGCAGTGCTTTCATATTTTGGCTTTTTTGTTTTATATTTTCACCAAGTTCTTCTGTCATTTAATTGACCATGTCGTGTTCACAAACCTTCAGCATTATTCTCCAGTAATTCAATACGCAAAATATGAATTACACGTAAAATAATTGTAACTTACTGTAGCATTCCTACGATTTGAGTGTGGAATTGGCGATATGCAGCATGAGCATGCTCGTTTGTTATATCTGGGGCTTTACTGCTGTCGTAGTCATCCGTGTATCCTTCGATATTCTCATAAATGATTTTTTTCTCAACCAGGTTTGAACGACCTAAAATTAGTTTAATTTAAAGTTTCAGTTAAAAAACAACTTTATTTAAATAAGAAATTATTTTCTTATCATTTGTTTCCTAAAAGCAGTAAATTCGTTATTCTAACATAATTTTCCAAAACATGCTGGCAGAAAAAGCAGCTTGTTATGGTAAAATGCAGTCACTGAAATATTTTTTCATTATATCTGACTCATTTCTATCAAAAATGTATAATGTATTACCAAGAAGAATAGGCATCCACTCGTAGTACGAAATATGCTGGTATTCTGCAATGTTGATTCTTCGTGCTTCCTGGAACAGTCTTTCATCATTCCAGTGCGGGTTGATTTCCTTCAAGGCGCTGGCAAGACGATTATGTTCTCTCACGAAGACAATCTGCTGAATGGCCAACTGAGGATTCTGGTTAGATCTGGAATCGCCTGTTGAAATAATATAACACGCCGGTGAACATAATGCACAATGTACAAAGCTATACAAAGCCTGCAGATAACACAAAGCCTTTTCAAATCTTCATTTAGTTTTAGATTGGTTTTTCAATCCTGTTAATGTTAAAATTCTTTATTCTACATTCTGTCTGAAGTCAAGCAGCATCACCATCTTCTAAAGATGTCTGCCCGCCTCATAGCATAGTGGTGGTGCATTTGGGTACCAATGCAGTGCTCTCTTCACCATTGGTTGCGGACAAGGAAAAGTAGTAGTAGTAGTCGAAGATATCTAAACATAAATCGACGCCTCCTACGTATAATATCGTAGCCCACAATTGCGATTTTACAGGAGGAGCATTTGAAAATATTTTCGTTCATATGCATTGGTTGTAGATACGACAAATACGCCCAAAAAAGCCCTTATTATTGGAAAAAAATTTTTTTTGGTAGAATTAAAGATATAGTCAAATACAGACGAAATCCACCAAAAACTCAAAATCGACGATTTGTGGGTTACGATATTATACGTAGGAGGCGTCAAAAAATAGGGATTGATTTTTTTATTTCCATTTCTTTTTTATTTAATAAGAAACAGTTGAGTTCTTAGGATATAATCAAACATTTTAATTTAGGTACTGCTTTTAAATAGTCTGAAATAACTGTGCCAGAAAGCAGGAAGTAAAAGGTTTAAAAGTAAAAGATTTCTGAATTTGTAAAATCACTTTTACGGTAGAGTTGAAATAAAAATAAAAATAAATAAAGTGAACATTCTCGATCTCTAAATTTAACCCTCTGATTCCTATTTATAAATGCTATGATGGCATCAATATTTTGATATCATACCTGTTTTATAGCAGACTTTTTCATTGATTGAGTTGCAGGGACAGTTGTCTGCTTTATTGTATTCAGTTGGTGGATAATGCTTAGAGTTTTTTATCTCTGTCTTTAATTTTCCACATTTCATTGTTCTAAGCGAATTAACCAAATCCTTTTCGTTACCATAAACGTTTGAAAGATCCATGTAAGCTGTCACAGTATTGATCTGAAATAAATACAAGTAGCTAAAAAAAATATAATGTTTAATTTTTAAATAAACCACAACTAATCACTACCTTCTTCAAAGCAAATCTTTATCTTTGAAATCACTACAAGAAATACTGAAAAACGTTGCTTGATGGCCATAATATATTAATTAAATAAGGCAAATAAATTGCTCCCAATAAAGTTTGAATCAACCAGGTTGTGCTCTAAATCTCTAAATGGTTACAGTGGTGGCCTTTGGATTGGAATCCGGCTCCACCACAAGTTTTCCCACTCTTCAACTATTCCGGCTCTGTTATTTCCGGCAGTACCACGAAATAGAAATATTTTAACTCAATTGAAAAACACTGATCGCTAACTTCACGGATAGAAGTCTAAACGACAGTAAATTGGATATCGCTATTGCTTTTTATACTAACTTGCTTAGCAGGAGCATCACCTGAACTGCACCCCATGTCTTTGTCTGTGACCGTTCTGGTGAAATTCATACAGCGCTGTCCAGCCTTGCCTAGAGTAGGGTCATTCTCTGGAATCTTGATAGGGAAACAGAACAAACTGTTATTGCCGGAGTTGTATTGACCATCACTAGTGCAGCAACTGACGTCTGGAAAAGTGAAGAAATATTATAAAAATTCTGTCTTAATTTTGATTGACTGTCTTTTGAAGTTACTCACCTTTATCGTGGTCTCTCAGCAGTGACATATCGTGAGCCATAAATTGTCCCCATTGCATAATGTTGATTGGCCAAAATCGGTTATCTACGTCTCCTATAGGGAACAGTTCTGTTCTGATCAGTCTAGCTGGTGGAAGTGCTAAATCGTCTTTTCCCCTGCGTGGCTTTCGAATACCTTTAAAAAATCAACTTCGTATTAATAATAACATTTTAAACAAAGTGTTTTGAATGTCAACAGTATTCGTTTTAAGAACCATGCATACCATAAAGGTCACTACGCAATTCTTTTAATGAAAGCATACAATTATTTGAATGTATCAATACCGTGTTTCTCAGCACCGTCAGTTTGCATCTGTTACAATATTTAACTGTTTACTCTGCAACTTCTGGTGATTGCAATCAAAAACGTTTAGAAGTAATAAATTAAACGCGCTCACACATAAATACAGTACCCAAATAGAAAGAAATTGCTAGTTAGCTAGTAACAAGGAGGATTGTTTCAAAATAAATAAATGAATAATCAGCGATATCCGAACATCTAAAGGGTGGCTGCATTATTTGCGAAGTATCTCTAGTTTAACCTATGGGAAGTTATGTTAAAATTGAAATGGTTTGTTATGAATTTGTGATCATTTACCATCGCTGTAAGTAGGTGGTAGGAGCCGGGAGTAAGTGGAGTTAGGTACTCCCCATTCAGAGTGTAGCAGGTTGTTGCAAGAACCATCGTAAGTACGGAACTTGTTTTTGGCATCACAAGGAGGTATCACTCGACCACAGGAAGGTGGCAGCAGTTTCTCGGACCTAAATCATCATTAAATAAAATAAATGATATTATATCGGTAAAACGAATTTTATATCATGGAAGTAATGATGAAAAAAACAACGAATTGAGATTTTTATCATTTAGCTTTAGTTGTTAAGTGATATTATTTATTTATTTGCGGACAAAGTCCATTACAAACATTGTATTTACACAATTTTTACAAAGACAATTCTTATAACAAGGGCTGAAATAAACAGCAAAGATATGTCTTGGAATTGTACTTTTTTAAATAAATAAAATGCATAGGCTAACTAGACAGATTCTCGAGCTGATTTATTGTTGCTGATTATTTATTGTTGTTGATGAGTTGTGGATAAGATGTCGGAAAGTATAATGTATCGAGAAACAGTAAGCAATTAACAATTTATTTGCTATGCTGAATGTGACTGGCGTAAATTCAGACATCAAAATACAAAAATTCGATTAATCGTGCACCTACCAAGCAGAGAAAAAATTAGGTAAAACAACGTATGGTAGGTATGTCAGAAGATACTAAAGAGCTTACGATTTTGGAGGGAATATCCTTCTTGCTTCTCTTGAATTAACTTCATCTGAATTCTCAGCACTACTGTTTCTTCTGCCCGAGGATACTCCAGGTTTATTAGTTACTGGAGCTTTTGAAGGTTTTATTACAGCTTTAGTTGGTGCTACAGTTTGTGGCTTGACCGGATATGCTGCTTTTGGTGTTGTCTTTGCTGCAAGAGGAAGCGATACCGGAGGTAGCATGGGCGCTGCTGTTTTTGGTTTTGCTGGTGGTGATGTAACCTTTACTGCAAGAGGCTCTGTAGGCGATACCGGAGGTAGCATAGGCGCTGCTGTTTTTGGTTTCGCTGGTGGTGATGTAACCTTTGCTGCAAGAGGCTCTGTAGGCGATACCGGAGGTAGCATAGGCGCTGCTGTTTTTGGTTTTGCCGGTGGGGATGTAACCTTTGCTCTTGCTGGTTTAGTGGGTGATGCGGCTTTTAGAGCTTCAGCTGGTACATAATTAACACCATAACTAAGGCCTAGCACTGACAATAGGCACAAGCCAAAAATTAGAAACCTCAACATGATGTTGGGTAAATTAGCTCAATAGAATCCCAAATCCGTTGTCAGTTTTGTATAAGCTACGTCTTTTCTGTTCAATGAAGGAATCAATAATGGTAAAAGTGTTCAAGAAATTTTATTTAAAAATTATGTTTTATTTGCGTCTGTAAATCAATAATGATGTTTAGTTAGTTTTGTTAATTTTTAAAAGGCTGTTTAAATAATCTGCAATCAATATTTAATTTAGTTCATGATTATGGGGGTACTTTTCATTAAGTTCGATTTTAAAATATTATTTTTATGTTGTATCTTCCAGTGAAATATACATTTTAATATTGCGTTGATCACAACTATCACAACATCACCAATATCAATTGGTAATAATAACTTAAAATATCTAAAACCAGCCTTTCTGGGTAAGTAGGTACAAATTTTTATGTTTTTAAATAACAACATTTTGAATATGTACTACCCATATCAATAAACTAATATACTAATAAGATATCAATAATATCTGATATTAGCCCAGCACGGGTATAATCCGGTAATTTGTCTACAAGTATTTGTACACATTCAAAATGTTGTCAAAAGATATACCTACTGGTTAAAATATAAAGCAAATAAAAATTGGAGAGACATCTTCAGGCGTCTTCTAGTAAGTAATTAAGTTCAGATGAGCCTTACCTACACCAATAAAGATCGATTGCCAAAAATGTTTAACAATCTTCTCTACAGATGTCACCAGTGAGAAATTCACTTGTAATGTGATGTAATGAACGCGAGTTCAATATATACAAGTTTCAAAAATTTGGCAAATAAGGTTATCAGATGATGGGCGGAACGGGGAATGTTGTAATACATCAAGTGGCCACTTAACCCAGCCAATAACAGGTCGTAAGCCCTGCAAACGCCTAGATACTCCACATTCGTTTCCAGAGTTTCTCTGTCTCTGTTGGGATATCAATAATATCAGTTTTTAAATAGTTTGTTTTCGCTCCTTTACCTAGAAGGTATACATACCAATTTTTTCCTAGCTTTTTATTACGAGTTCTGTAACTCTTATCAATTTTTGGCAGTTTGCGTCGGAACTTTATATTGTTTTTAGGATCTTTATACTAACTTGTAATTTAACGTTATATACTAACGTTATAACGTTAGTGAGAACATAATATACTATCGAGACGTCGAGGTTTGGAATAAACTATTTTATTCTAAAAATCTATGACATAATGGTCCTAGCAAACAGGCCGCGTGGAAAATGAGTTCTAATTCATATAAAGAAAATAAACATAAATTTTAAATATGGTCCTTACAGACGTGATAAAAAAAAAAGTTTTAATCACAGCATTACTATAGTTTAAAAAATATCCATCCGGTCCGCACCCAATGATGCATAGGGCACTGCGTTGATCATGATTACATCAATGATTACAAAGGAAAAATAACCCGATTAAAACTGTCGTGGTTTGGTGTTCAATATGCAAATCTCTTTAGTGGTGACATCGTTGAAGCCATATTTTTTCCATTGGGTCGTATCAATTTTATTTAACTTAATGGTCTGTACCTAGTTACAATCTTCTTTATGCTAATAAAAGTACACTGCATGGAAGGTTCTGGTTAGACGCAAAATCGCCTAGAAGGTCACGGTTTGCCGAACTCGAACCTTGCAGAAAGAATGCCCTTTCTATATTATATTGCCAGCCGGCAGCGAGCGGGAGTCAGTCGCAAAAGCAGTCCATAGTGCAGTAATACAACAGTGTTCTTATCTTAGAGTAATGACGCGCCAGGCTATAGAGAGGCCCTTTCGCCGTTTCCCATACAGCGGAGGCGTTGCAAATTTTTGGTTAGCGACAACTTCACTCTGCTGGCGGCCATTATTATTTGTTTGACAACAGACGCGTAACGTCACTTTCGTAACGTCACTTTCGTCGCTTTGCTAGTAATATAACGTGGATACTTCCTGATTTTAATCATCAAAAACGGCAATGGTGAATTGTAGTATGCTTGGTTGTAGCAGTAAGAGTGTCAAAGGTGTTAAAGGAGTCACATTTCACAGGTAATTGATTTCGATAAATAATTATTTTGATTTACATTGATTTTGGCATATATTGTCCAAACATGGGTATTATTTGTATGAAAACTTTCCTTTTATCAACATATTTACAGTTTTTCTTAATTTAGGTGATCAATTTGTAAATTAAAGTATGTTTACTGTTGATAGTGACAGTTGATTACTGTCGATATGCCAAGGCCGCATTAGGCATTTGTAAAACATTGGCATTTGTTTTGCTGTAAACTATAGCCAACTTCGTGTTTGACAATCATAGAATGGTTTTTGACCGTTAGGGCCCCTCTATAGCCTGGCGCGTCATTACTCTAAGGTTCTTATATTATGTCTACAGAAATAATTAACGTATTGTGATTTGAAAGTTAAAACAGTGTTTACTACTACTACTACTAGTCTATCTTATCCGCACCCAATGGTACATAGGCACTGCAGTGGTGTACCACGTTAATGGATCTTGATAATTTGTTACACGGCGGCAAGGTGATTAGTCTTACGCTTCAGTGCCAGTCCAAGGTATTATGGTATATGTAGTAAAGAAAGCAGGAAAAATTAATAAAAGACGTTTCTTTCGTGCAGAAATTTAATTTTAAAAGGTTATCGTGTTCACATACATTATTAATGCTGCTTAATTCGAGTGTTTGGTGCACAAATTGTATTTGTTTATTCATTTATTAACGAAAAATATTGCAAAATAGTTAAAGAAATAAATTGGTCCTCACCCGTGCCGAGGACTAATTTTACAATTTTTTAATTATTTACATACAATGAATCTATGTGCGTTTTGAATTAAATGTAAACTTGTGAATTTTAAATGATTATCAGTTTGGTTGAATAATTTTATTTATCTCTACTGTACCCACCTCCACTATCCAATTTGACACAGCTTTTTTGAAGACAAGTTTTTGTTTTATTGTTCTATGTTTATGTTTTATTGTTTATGTTTCCGTCCACATTGTCAAATTGATGAACTTAAGTTCACTGCAAGGGAGAAGCTTGTTTCTGAAAAAAAGAAAGAATTGTGAACACTCTCTGTCATCCATTGAGAAAATTGTTATGCATTTTAGTAATTGCTTGCAAAGTTCACATGTGAAGCGTCGCGCCATTTCACTGTATATATACAAGTTACCCTTTATACCCTTATGTATGGAAGCGAAGCATGGAGTTGGAAAAAATAAGGATGAAAGTAAATTGAATGCAGTTGAAATGCGATCTCTCAGGCGAATGTGTGGTAAAACTATGTATGATAGGTGCACTAATGTTGAAATCAGAGCAGAATGCAAGGCTGAGATAAGCATTATCGACAAAATTAAGAAAGGTCTTTTACGTAGGTTCGGTCATGTAGAGCGAATGGATGATGAAAGAACGGCTAAAAAATATATGATGCAACTGTGCCTGGATGTAGAAGTCGAGGAAGGCCGAGAAAGACATGGCATGATCAAGTAAAAACAAGTGCTTGAAAGTGGGCATGTAAGAAGTCGGAATAATCGACGTGCGTGCATGAGAAGATGTATGAATGTGGAGGAAGCGAGAAAAGTATGCCAGGGCAGAGTGGTGTGGCGTTCTATCCTCTCTGCTACCCCTTCGGGGAAATGCCGTGATGGTTAGTTAGTTAGTTATACAAGTTCTGATAATTGGCAGATATGGATATCAAATACTAGGTGAAATGGGGAATGTTGTAATACATCCATACAGCCAATGACAGGTCATAAGCCCTGTAAACGTCTAGATATCCATATTCCCTTCCAAACTTCTCGTCTCTGTTGAGATGTCGAATTGTAATTATTAGCCCGTAATGGGTGAAATCCAGTTATTGTCTACAAGTGTTTGGACACACTCAAAATGTTGTTTATAGAGAAATGTTGTTACTTACGATCCTGAGTTGATCAGGGAAAATGTTCTAGGTTGGAGTTTAGTTATACCGTCTCCATTGTCACAGAATAGTCTCGATGAAGTTGATTTTCTGATTTCGTTCAGTTGATCTGAAATTAAACAACCAAAAAGGTGATATTTTTTTTTTTTAATTTTTTTTTTTATTGAAATTAAAATCTGTTACAAAACATAATATACCTAAAACATATTGTTGGTAATATACAAAAATTCAGACATAACGTTTCTACCTCTCTAATAAAGTGGATAAGTACTTGTGTTTAGAGAGGGAGTTCGTTTTACAATTTTTTATTTTTTATATGAGTAAGTTTCATCATAAATTTTTAAAATAAAATAAATTAAATGAACAAACTGAAAAAAATATTCTCTGTATGGAGTTAGGCTGGGGTAGGTCTTATATGTTTTTTTAATTTAGTTTTAAAGATTTGATAATTTTTTATGGATTTTAAGTTTTCCGGAAGTTTATAAAGTTTTTTTTACCCACGTACGTATAATGATTTAACGCTGCTGTTGTTTTACATCTGTGTAATATTAAATTATTAGGAAATCTAGAGTCACGTGAATTTTGCACTTCAGTTGTTTTTTCTTTAAAAGTTTGTAAGATAGAGGCTTTATAAAAATTTCATCAATTGTTGGTACATTAAATTCTTCAAATACTAATTTTGAAGGGAAGGTTCTGGGCTTTTTAAGAATTATTTTTGCAATCTTTTTTTGAATAATGGAGAGTGATTTTAAAATTGTCCTATAAGCTCCTCCCCAGCCTATAATTCCATACTGCAGAATCGATTGTATTAAAGCATAATACACCGATAAATTTTTAATACATGGAGCCTTCGAAAAATAATTCACTAGAAGAGGCGTTTCCATACAAATAAATTCTTATTAAAAAGCGTTTTTTCAATTTCGTTTTCTTCATGGATAGTATTAATTTGACTAAATAAACGACCTATTTACATGCTTGCTTATTTTACAAGGCATAAGGTTCTTGGCATCCTGGTCGTCCACTGATGACAATTCGCCGGCAGTTTGCGTCAGAGCTGCGGGACGTGGACTTGACTTGGCCCGGAGGCAGTTTGGGGATTCCATATGCTTCACATAGGGAGCGGATATGGTATGATGATGATGATAATGAAATAAATTATATTTTGATGGCAATTTGCTAAAAAAAAATCGAAAAAAAAAGAACTTCTTACTCAATTTTCTCGAAAACTAAGGGTCAAATCATACAATTTTGTCTACAAAATCGACTGCAAATATGATGTTGATTCACTGGTTTCCCGCTTGTACATCGAGTTTTGGGGGATACTTCACTTTACGAGGTAGAGCTGTCAAAAATTCCACAAAAGTTGTTACTCTCTGGATTATAGAGGTACAGCATACAAATGGGCAAAGCTGTGATTGGTTGGATTTAAAAATCTTAACCTACTGTATAAATTTTGCCTTTAAAAAGCTATTGGATTTGACATTATTTAAACCCAACCTATCATTAACCTACTGTATAAATTTCATAAACCTATTATCTATGGATTTACCAATAGACTAGTCCTCATAAAAGTTAGCTCGTAAAGTGAAGTATCCCCGAGTTTAGTTACACCCTGTATACATATATAATTGTAGCATTTACAACTATGTGAATGTGCAGTCTGAATGCAGAATACAGTATCATACCCAAGGTGAATCCAGAGCCAGAATTTTCAAACCAGAACCGATCAGCCTGTCTGGTTCTCTTGAACTGTTCGTGCATTATACAAAGGAATGTTTCTCCGAACTGCGAACCACGTGCAAGACTTTCCAAACTTCCTCCTACTGATAAGTCAACGTCCCTATAGTCAGCGTACAACGATTGCAAAACAGGAATGTGCTGAAAACGTATTATAAAAAAACATTAAAATCATTAAAAAATATATCAAGACGGTTGCAAAATACCTGCATTAGGTTCTTTTGTGGTCTATGAATGTATGATTGAAGGGGGGATAACGGACCCACCATCCACCCGCAGCTGTTATAGAGTCCTGTAGCTCAAGCACAGATAACTATCGACGTAGTTAAAAAGCGTGCTATTCACAGGCTAACGCTAACGATTTGAGCGATCATAGTAACATTCGTTCGATACCGTGGTATCGATAGCCGAACATAGCCGATCTGAGCTGAGCGGGGCCGATGCACGCTATAACGCGGCCTTACGTCAAACGTCAAATCAATCAAATCATCGCGCTTGTCTGATTTTTTATTATTTCGACTGCTTTTCTCAATATTTGGCTTGCCGAAAACCGGCTAAATTATAATAAAGATTGAATGAAGATTTGTGCGAATAAGATATATCTCGGGAAATGGCTCGCGACTAGTATGCGCTCGTTTAATAATCCCGATCGATAACTTTTAACGCGTGTTCCATTGTGATCGCGAAAACGTTAAACATCCACGGGTAAGAAATCGTTATCACGTCGCTTATTACCGAGTCGGTACTGATCTGTGATCGAGCAACTGGGGACTCTCTTTCAGCTGCACATAGAGGGAAAAAATTTACTACTATATCATCTACTCTATGCAGTTTAGTGAGAGGGGGAGGAGGATATATCATCCCCCCCCCTCTAAGGTTACCCCCCTCAGTATATCCGTTTTATTTATTCAGAAAAATAACAGTTCCAAATATGTACATATAACCAAAAAGTAACCAAAATCATTACAGGTAAAAAGTAATTTACACATAATACACGTATATACAAAAGAAATAAAGAAAGAGAGGAGGGTCCATAACACCAACCCCGCAAGGGGAGGACAGCACATACGCAGTGCCTTCCAATGTATGACTATAAAGCTAGCTTTAACCGGGACAGTAAACTGTACAGTTTCCTGTGCAGTCTGAAAACTGTCTATGGAAAACTGTATGGCAGACGCGACGTTTGGCTGACAATATGACAGTTGGTTAATGTTTTTGTATGTAAACGTTTAAGTAGATATTGGTTTATTTTATGCTTTTAAAAACATCAAAAACAAATAACATATTTACATTATTAGGTGTACATAAAATTTCCTGTGAGCAAACATACGATAATAACTTACAATCGCGCTTAAAAAATACACATTTTTAGCGTGTCTTTTGACAGACTGCACAGTTTTCTGGACAAGAAACTGCACAGTAATCTGAACAAGTAACTGTGCAGTTTTCTGTCCCGTATAAAGTATGCATAATAGGTAATAATTGTGAATATCGAAAGCAACTAAAACTACTTTGGTTTCAAAAAAGTACACCGATTTTGGAGTTAAATATGATTAGGCAAGGATTTTTGCAAATTCTGCAAAAATTAAAAAGTGAGTTACAAATTAAAATAATGAATTAATAAGACCCCAAGAGTGCTAGCTTCCTAATTTCACACAGTTTGATTTATATGTATGCTCATCTTAAAATCTCTAATATACACGTATTGCTTACTTCTGCTGGGATCAAATCGGCATAGTCTTCAAAGCTCTGAGCAACCTTCAGTCCACAGTACTTCCTGTAGTCGTTGTAATAGCCAAGTGCGTGATCACGGTCTCTCTGGATATCTGTAGCCTTCATGTCTATACCAAAGCCAACTCCTTCGCAAGCCAACATATTGTCACTAATCTAAAAAAATATCATTTAACTTAATGATTAATGATTATTTTGAGGGTGGTGGCCCAATGGTAGCGTCGTGGTCTCCAGAGTCCAGAGATCCCCGGTTCGAATCCTCACTTCAACACGACTCGATTCCTATTTTCAAGCACAAGGTAATAAGTAAGAAATAATGTGAAAATATAAGATTGCGTAGATTCCTTTTTTGATATTAAAAAAAAAAATTGTTGTTGTTTAAAACGTAGATAATAATTGCAGGTTCTGCCACTGCTGCAGATGATATCGACGGTGGGAAGGAAATAGTTACTAAGCGACATAATTATGTGCAAAGGAAAATAGGTAAAAAAAGTTAGATGTATTGAAGTATTTAATTCTATGTAGAGTGAATAAAACTTCGAATATTTAAATAAATATATAGCGTAACAAAACTCGTAATACAACCCGAAAACTGGTGAATCTACATCATATTTGGAGTCGAATGTGTAATAATATGACTTTTTAATCTAAAATTGAAAAAAAAAAAAAAAAATCCTTCATAAATGCTTTCATAAGTGCAGATTAAGTAAAATTGCAAAAATGCTGTTTTTTTTGTTGATATGTTTTTCTTATGGATAGTATTTGACTAAATAAACTAAATTTGCAAAAAAACTTTTGGTTGTCTGTAAAGTCGGTTTACGGACGATAATTTTACGTGATAACGTCATAAGAAAACATTGATGAAAAATAGCATACTTTTATGCATTGAATTGAATTATTATTACTGAATTATCATTATTTTGTATTATACAAAGCAGGAGTTAATTGAAAATTACAATTTTTTCCATAAACTATCTTTTTTTTTGTTTTTTTCTTCTTGTGTGCTGCTGCTGTGTCCCTTTCTACTCGGACGCATCGGCCGATGGAGTGGAAGAGAGATAGATGCGTCACAAACCGAACGCTTAGGCCGATCGCGCCTCTCTATCGCTTGTTCCGCGCTCTCGCTTGCACACTCGGCTCAGGCGGAACGTGACAATGAGTCATACTTTTTCATGTGTGCAGCCGGCGTTCATCGATTTATTAGACGTTATCACGTCAAAAAATTCAATTTAAAAAATCAACTTCTTACTCAATTTTCTCGAATGGGTCAAATCAAAAAAAATTATTCTTCTAAATCGACTCCAAATATTATGTAGATTCACTGGTTTCCCGCTTGTACATCGAGTTTTCATACACCATGTATAAGTATGTATTTTTTATTTACCTCCTGAACGTAGTTTCTGTCAGTTTCTGAAGTATTTTGAGTTAATAAGCCAACAGTGAGTTTATCAATGTTGTTTCCTTGTTCCAAAATTGCGGGTCTGTTAAACCACTTTGAAAGTGATTCAGTATTTTCGGTTTGTCGTTCTGCGTCCATGAGCCTGTAGCATAAAATTATTTTAATGAAATGTCTTCCAGATTCGTATTGAGCCACATCCCTCCTTAAAATATTGATACATTTAAATTAAGATTACTCCTTCAAACATCAATTTTATTTTACAATGGGCCAGGGGACAATTTTTTTTTAAAAAAATTATGGTGATTTATATATTAAGTATGAAAAATATTTTTTTTTTGATTTTTTAAATTCATATTATGTCCCGTAATTATTTTTAAAATACGAATCGCGATTTCCCGCTAAAACGGGTCGTTATTTAATTATGCGTCTATTTTATTTTAACCAAGTTTTGATGTAAGTAGCGCCTAAAACAGCAAAAAAAGTACATAGATACTTCTCTGGTTCTACGCATCAACTGTATATAAAGTACGACTCTTTTTGTGCGCTTAGGAGACGGGTACTTTTAAAGCATCCCTCCGCCGTGAATCCCATAAACAGGAAATAGCTTTATACAACGTAACCACTACGATAATATTTCTAAAAAAACGATACAAACTGCATACATTTTCATACAAAACGTTCATTTTTATGATTATATGAAAAGTTCTTTTCCTTCTGTCATAATTTGGTAAACATAACCTATGTTCATAAATGCAAAATTAAACGTAATCAGTCTGAAGTTAGTTAAATGTCAATTTTTCAAGGAAACATTAGCTCCTTAGTTCCAAACATACTTAATTTTATTGTATGTGATTTATAAACGTTATCACCGGAAGTGCCATTTTACCTAAAATTTGCCCTGTTTTTATAAGCTCCGTTTTTTTATTTTTTTTTACGAGGAATCCATAATTTTTATTTTTTTATTTTTCACAGAAAATTTTCACATTACTATTCACACAAAAAAATTACGGCATTTAAAAATTTGGAGCGTGGCCCATTTACATGAAATCAATATAGTCATACAATGACAAATCAAAGGGGACGTGAAATTGGAGGGAAACGTACTCACCCCTAACCATCACGCCTTTTCCCCTTAGGGATAGGCAGAGAAGATGAATTACAACTCTGTCCTGACATACTTCCTTTGCTTCCTCTACATTCATTCATATTCTTCTCATGCACATGCGCCGATTATTCACTTTTCACATGTTCACTTTCAAGTACTTGTCGTACTTGGTCATGCCATTTCTTTCTCGGCCTTCCTCGGCTTTTACATCCAGGCACACATGCATTTAAACTTATTTTAGCCGTTCTTTCATCACTCATTCGCTCCACAAGACCAAACCATCGTAAAAGCCCTTTCTTAATTTTGTCGATAACGCTTATCTCAGCCTTGCACTCTGCTCTAATTTCGACATTTGTACACCTATCATACATCGTCTTACCACACATTTGCCCGAGAGATCGCATTTCAATAGCATTCAGTCTACTTTCATCCTTCTTTTTCCAACACCACGCTTCACTACCATGCATGAACTCAGAATACTGTACCAGAACTCCGTTGTGTACTTCCAATTTTGCTTCTTTCGATAAGTTCTTATTTGCCACTATCGATTTTAAGGCACCATTAACTCTGTTTACCATTAAATTTGAGGGAAACATGTAGACAAGAGTGTAAAATGGCGATGTTGGATGGACTTTAGTTCTAAGAAGTAATATATCATTATAAAATTCAATAAACACACCGCCACGTGTTTATATGCATTCGATCGATTGTTGTAAAAATGTTTGATTTATTAAAAACTTACTTGAGCATTCCCACAATGTTCGTATGGCCTTGGCGATATGCAGCTTGAGAATGTTCATTGCTTATGTCTGGGGATACACTGTTATTGTAGTCATTTATGAATCCATCAGTATTATTATAAATTATTTGATGCTCTAATAAGTTGGGACGTTCTGTAACAAAAACATGTTGAATGGACCATTTTTTTAACTTCTACTGATGTAATTATTTACAAAATTTTAAATTGATTTTAAGTAATGGATCAAAACTGATTTTGAGTCACAAATTTATGACAAACGTTAACACAGATGGAAAAATTCTACCTGTGGAAAAAGTCGAGAACTATGTTTATCTTGGTCACAAAATCACCATCGGCAGAGACAATCAGACCAGTGAGGTGGATAGGAGGATAAATTTCTCTTGGGTGGCATTTGGAAAGCTAAATTCCACATTCCGAAGCTCCATTCCCAACTCACTCAAGACTCGAGTATTCAACCAATGCATTCTAACCGTCCTTACTTATGGCGCGGAAAACAATGATTCTGACCAAGCAATCCTCCCATAAGTTGCAAGTTGCACAGAGGAGCATGGAGAGAATTATACTTGGAATAACATTAAGTGACCGAAAAAGGAACGATTGGATCCGACGCCAGACAAAATGTAGTAGAGCGAATTGCTTGGTTGAAGTGGAAATGGGCCGGTCACATAGCCAGAATGACGGACGACAGATGGACGAAACGCGTTTTGTTGTGGAGACCTAGAAACCAGAGGCCTCAAGGACGTCCACCGATGAGATGGGTGGACGACATCAGGAAGTCTGCTGGAAGACAGTGGATGGGGCGGCGCAGGATTGGGAGGAGGGGGGAGACGGCAGGGAGAGGCTTATGTCCAGCAGTGGACCTCAACGGGCTGAAGTGATGAATAGCTAATGTAAATACCTATTTTGAATGCAATAATCTTCGTTCAATGCAGGCAAGACGATTATGCTCTCTCACAAAGACAATCTGCAGAATAGCTAACTGAGGATTCTGGTTAGATCGGGAATCACCTGCAAGAAGTATTTAATGAACGAGTTGTATTATTTGTCATGTACGCTCCCAGATATTTGAAGCTCTCGACCCTTTCGATGACTTGTCCCGACGAAGCCAGGGGGATATGGGCATCTTGACACGAGCTGTTACACATGACAAGGGTGTTGCTATAATACCAGTGTTGATTTTTAAACCGATGCACGTGGAGTGGCAATTAAGCCCATCAGAGTCGTCAATATACTACGTATGCCTCCCGAGAGCCTTAACCATGCTTGCCTATTTTACAAGGCATCAGTTCTCGGCGTTCTGGTCGTCCACTGTTGATAATTCGTCGGCATTTTGCGTCAGAGCTGCGGGATGTTGCACGGGATGCACAGGAGCTGGCGGCCGATCGCTTGGCCTGGAGGCAGTTTGTGGAATCCATATGCTCCACATAGGGAGCGGATGTAGTACGATTATGTATTATTTGCCTTGCAGTGCTTTAGTGGTTTAAAAATAAACATATTCCTTGGAATGATGAAGTAAAGGTGATATAATGTCATGTTGTACCTACCTGTTTTGTAGCACACATTCTCGTTAATGGCATTACAAGGACAGTTGCCTGCCTTGTTGTTTTCCGTTGGTGGATAGTTCTTGGAGCCTCTTTCCTCTGTCTTCATTTTACCATCTTGCATTGTCCTTAAGGATTTGCCATATCCTTGTCATTACCATAAACGTTTGAAAGATCCATGTATGCTGTTACGGTATTAATCTGTAAATCGAAAACAAATCCACTTAAAGTCTGTTTGTCCGCTCAAGGATATCAGTCGTAACATCCCAGTTGCGTGATATTCACGTGACCTGCGTTCGATATTAGGTCAGATAAATAGGTTAATTCTTAGGCGCACTTTACATACGTTGTATTTACTGAATTGTAAAAGTCCACAATGATTTCCTCTTTGTGATGGATCTTTACCTAAAAGTGTCGTCTTTCAACAAATCTTTCGTCATTCACAGTATTGCCAATAAAATTGTAGAATCGTATTAAAAATTCCTTTTTTATTAATACCCGGCAGGAATATTATCTCCACAGCCAAATTTGATAAAGCTATTGTTTTTTATACTAACTTGCTTAGCAGGAACATGACCCGAACTGCACCCCATGTCTTTGTCTGTGACCGTTCTAGTAAAATTCATACAGCGCTGTCCAGCCACACCCAGAGTAGGATCATCTTCTGGAATCTTAATAGGATAACAGAATCTACTCTTTTTACCAGAGACGTATTGGCCACCACTGGTGCAGCAACTAACCTCTGGAATCATCATAAAATAGGTGAATAGAGACAAAGGGCAAAAAGGGTGCTTTAACCAAATCAATTTGAAAATTGCATTGTATCGATCAAACGCTCCAGGCAGAGGAAGACCGTCCAACGACAAGCTATGAATGGAGTCAGGCATGAGCACAGGGTCCATTATTATTATTATTATTATTGACGTCATTGATATTTAATATCATGTAATATACTGACACGGAATAGGTGAAGACGCAAGAGTTGTCGCTTTCTAGCACAGCTCTCTGTATTTTTATCAGATCGACGAACGACGACGAGGTCACAGGTTACAGAGATCACAGCTTTATACCTAATGAGTAATGAAGGCACTTTTCAAAGTACCGATCGAACGCACGTTTATGATAACAGTATAATTATAACAATAATTGAAATTAAAACAACAGCATTTCTCGTGTTTAAATTATATTCAGACTTGTTTATAGTACGTTTTGCGAGTTGAATTATTATTTGACTTGCAACGATTATTGAAAATAAACGCCATTTTGTGGCATTGAACTTGAACTTGATTGTATTTACTTCAAAGGGGTATGTGCCTATGTGCCTTATATTTCACCTTGGCTAAATGTGGGGATTGGGTGGATACGTCTGGTGCGGATCGAAGGGAACTTTTTTGCACATCATAAGATGACGGATAAACTGCCAAAGCTCGTCTCAGAGAAGGCGAACAATAACTCATAGACATCGATGAGTATTCCAATCAACTAGAAGAGTTGAAGAGTGGTCTACACTTGTTTCTTGCCTTGCTAAATTGGGCTTCGAAGGTAGCAATCAAGTAATAACGATCTTTCTAGTGGTCAGAAGCTTTTCAAGCTGTCTCTAATAATGAAAATAAGGATAATACTTTTATTGTTACTTACCACCATCGTGGTTTTTCAACAGGGACATATCATGGGCCATGAACTGTCCCCATTGCATGATGTTGATTGGCCAAAGTTGGTTCTCATCTGATCCGACGGGGAACAGTTGTGTTCTTATCTGTCTGGCTGATGGAAGAGCATTCTTCTTGTCTGAAGCCCTGCGCGGCTTCCTGACACCTGTTGATTAATAATAACAATAACAACAATAATAATAATCCTCTTATTTAGCATCATCTTTGATAAAGCACATACATAAAACAAAAAATAATAAAAACAAGATCAGAATCAAATAAAATATAATAAATTAATAAAAAGGAAAAAATATTATGTAATAAAATCAAATAAAATAAAAAGATAATAATGTGATCAAGGTGGTCGAAAATTTAAAATCTTCAACTGCTTCAGGAGTGGGCCGTCCGCGTACAACAGCGCGGCTTGAACCATCCCACTCCTGCACCCAAACAGCCGACTCCTGAAGTTGCCCACTTTAGAGGAGTGGAGTGGCTTCAAAGGAGTTTATTCCTGAGATAGCAAACATACCGGAAGCACTGCAGAACCTTGGAGTATTTACACCATAATTCACATGTGTACATGGGCGTGCAATACGTCCTAAACAGTGCCAGTCAGTGCCTAATGATGTTGGGGAAAGGTCGAAAGAAAAAAACGGAAAAAACATATTATAACATAGGTATTTACATTATTATCCATATTTACAAATTCCTGTGTGCAAACATATACGATAATAAGTTGCCCTTAAAAATTTGGGTAATGTGTATTTAAACTAGAAGTTTTCATCAAATGTTTCGTTCTTAAATTTGGAACTTGGGATTCCAAACCAGCAGAAGATTCATCATCATCATCCACAAACTGCCACCAGGGCCAAGCGATCGGCCGCCAGCTCCCGTGCATCCTCCCAAGTCAAATCCACGTCCCGCAGCTCTGACGCAAACTGCCGACGAATTGTCAACAGTGGACGACCAGGACGCCGAGAACCTGATGCCTTGTAAAATAGGCAAGCATGGTTAAGGCTCTCGGGAGGCATACGTACTATATGGCCTAGCCAGCCGAAACGCCTTCGCCGGATGACAGTATATACCAAGGGTTGGTGTGTCCGTTGCCTCACCTCTGTGCTCCTTACAAAGTCGAACCACCGCACACCTAAAATTGTTCTAAGACACCTATTCTCAAAACTCAGAAGTCTGTTATCTTGGGCCCTGGTTAGGTGCCACGATTCGCAGCCATAGAGGAGAACAGGACAAGTCATCGAAAGGGTCGAGAGCTTCAAATACCTGGGAGTGTACATGACAGACAACGGCAGAGTTCAGAAAGAACTGGGAGTGTGACTTGGAGTAGCGGGCGCCGTAACAGTATGAAAGCTATCTGGAGATCTGTCTCGGTTGAAACGAAATTATGCTTTATAACTCCTGCATCACACCTGTTCTCCTCACACGCAGAAGATTTGAGAATTAATTGATTATAACAGCAGAGAAGACTACAAATAATAACAGACATACCATCTGCGTAAGTAGGGGGAAGAAGCCTGGAATAAGTGGAGTTGGGTACTCCCCAGTCAGAGTGGCCCAGATTGTTACAGGAACCATCGTAAGAGCGGAACTTGCTGTTGGGATCACAAGGGGGGGTCACTCGGCCGCAGGACGGTGGCATCAACTTCTCTGTTCTGAAAAAAGAAACGGAAGAATAAGAAAAGAGAACAAACCACACAAAGTGCAATATCGAAATGGTGTTGACTGACAAATTTTCCAAGGAGCTTGGTGGCGTTAGACTTCTAATATCTTCTTTAAGAGCATACTTCACCACGTGACTCGCGGCCGCTACATTTTAGATATTGACCATCTTCAGGCGTCTTCTAGAGTAAGTAGTAAAGCTCGGTAGGGCCTTACCTACACTAATAAAAAGATGATTGCCAAAAAAAAGCTTTGCAATCTTCTCAACAGATGACACCAGCATAGAAAAATTCTGTAAAGCGGAACGACAAAGACGATTTCAATATATAGTGATTCCAAAAAAAAAAGACATATATGGTTATCAGATGATAGGCGGAATGGGGAATGTTGTAGTACGTCAAGTGGCCACTTAACCCAGCCAATAACGCCTAGATAGCCCACATTCGTTTCTCTGTCTCTGTTGGGATATCAATAATAACAAATAATTATATTCAAATATAACTCACTTTTTTGGCGGATAGATTTTGTTGTCTTCGGCAGAGTCGTACTCGTCAGAATTAACATCCACGAACTTGGGTTTCTTTGTTGATTTGTCATTAGTTTTATTTTCACTGATGGAGTTGCCGCCAGCGTTTGTTGGCTGCCCTCCGCATGTTTTACCAGAGGCATAAGGACATTTGCTGTGAACGTAACTCACTGACAACAAAGAAACTAAGAAAATTTCGCGGATCAACATGACTTGAATATGTGAATTCTATTCTCACAGAATATAATTTCTCACTAAGTTCTACAATTATTCTGCAGTGTCGAGACAGCGAATAATCTTTTTATCCCTTCGTTATTTTTTTCGCTTCATATATATTTACTTGCGTATTATCAGTTTACTTGTTTAACTTTCCATTACTTTATTTATTTTATATATAATTTAAAGCTAAGTAAACGTGTTGGTGATGCGCTCTGTATTATTTCAACAAAGGAATTATCTAGTATTGCAATTTACAAACGCAAGTGTATTTGATCAAGGTTGTTTATCTATTTCACTAATTAAAAAAAACTTAAGTTAGTTTAACTATATGTGTACGCGGTCGGCACTGTAAATCATAAACATTTATGATTTGCTTTTGTGTAGGTATATACATATTCATCTTTATTTGAGTATATTTTTTAATATTAATGTGTAATATAACTATTTTGTAATATTTTTTTACAAATTTGAAAATATTTGTAAAATTACCGTTTCTATGCTTTGACTACTTAAATTGGTAGGGAAGGTCCAATGCGATCTCTCAGGCGAATGTGTGGTAAAACTATGTATGATAGGTGCACTAATGTTGAAATTAGAGCAGAATGCAAGGCTGAGATAAGCATTATCGACAAAATTAAGAAAGGTCTTTTATACTTTATTACGATGGTTCGGTCATGTAGAGCGAATGGATGATGAAAGAACGGCTAAAAAAACATACGATGCGACGGTGCCTGGATGTAGAAGTCGAGGAAGGCCGAGAAAGACATGGCATGATCAAGTAAAACAAGTGCTTGAAAGTGGGCATGTAAGAAGTCGGAATAATCGACGTGCGTGCATGAGAAGATGTATGAATGTGGAGGAAGCGAGAAAAGTATGCTAGGACAGAGTGGTGTGGCGTTCTATCCTCTCTGCCTACCCCTTCGGGGAAATGGCGTGATGGTTAGTTAGGTCTAATCAAAAAAGATAATAAAGGTAAGGTCCGCCTCGTAGCATAGTGGTAGCGCATTTGGCTACCTTGCATGAGGTCACGGGTTCGATTCCCGTCTTCAACACACAATACAATACTTGGCACCGTATTCACAGGGTTAAAAAGAATAATCACTTATTTATCGGCTATTCTACTAACAAAAAGTAACGGGTTACTATTGTTAAATTCTTCAAATACGCCGAGCATGCCTTATCTGTTTTACTGTTGGAATGTCACCACTGTTAAGGTTGTTTATTAAATACATATGTGTTCTAATTGAAAGTTTTTTGTTCTTAATTGTCTGGCTGTGATGCACAGCACAACATTATGTCAGGGGTCGCTAGTATTGCTACAGTATTATACAGGGCTAATATTTAGTCAGTTACCAAAAAAAAAACCCTGAATCCAGTATCGTTAATAGAACCCATTTCAATAAAAAAAACATATACTTTCTCAAATAAAAAAAAAAAAAGTGCACCCAAATGTTTCCACAGAAACAGTAGAAGACTTGGTCACCCTAGGCGGAGCGTCCGTCCGCCCCGCGCGCACTCACCCGTCGCACTTACCCTTATAATGCGCCGCGCATGAACTCAGATGACCAGCTGTGAGTAGGGTGTGCGGAATTTGGAATAAATCGTAAAAATATAAAAGTACATGTTTTTTATTGAAATGGGTTCTATTAACGATGCTGAATTCAGGGTTTTTTTTGTTAACTGACTAAAAATTAACCCTGTATATATTAAATGAAATGTTTTTTAGAGAAAAAACTACCTCAATATTTTCAAATGTATTTAATAGATCTTTGAGTCTAAAGATCCCCGGTTTGAATAGCTCCCGCTCCCCTCTCTAATTGGTTCCTATCTTCAAGCATAAGCCGCTTAGGCTTCACTGAAAATAGTATAAATTGAAATACGCTATAATATCATAAGGTCGAAAAAGTTCTTTTAAAATATTTTTAATATAAATGTATACTTATTGACCTCGTCGGGAATCGAACTCGCACCCTCATGCATGGTAACATTGGCAAATGAATACGCTATTCACTACACCACGAGACGGATAAAAAAATAACAATATTCTAGAAAATAACAAACGATGATGCTGATAAGGAAATATATCCAAGGTTTTAAAAAATATTTCTGTCGTACTCTGTTTTGGAGGGTAGATTTTTTTTTGCTACGAGTTTGGATTTCGAGCATCGAACATTTTCATTGGTACTGCTTTACTACTACCGGAGCCACTATTTTACTACAGTTTTTCCTACATCAACCATGTTTTTACTGGCGAAGCAACTTTAGCTCTAGGATTTTTAGCCGCAACGACTGAAGCAATTTTAGCTAATGTATTATTCAAAGCTGGAGCAACCGTAGCCACGGGATGTTTTGTAGTGGCAACAGAGAGAAAAATAATTGTTAAGATTGGCGCTACTGCCTCTTACCAGTTTACCGCATCCAGTGGAGTACCACAGGGTTCTCATCTGGGGCCAATTTTATTTTTAATATTTATTAATGATATTGTACATATATTCCATGATGTGGACATACTTTTATTTGCCGATGACCTAAAAATTTCTAAAACAATAAGATCCTTGAACGATTGCATCATTCTTCAATCAAATCTTGATAAGTTGGGTGAATGGTGCAGTAAAAACCAACTATTTTTGAACATCGATAAATGTCAATTCATTTCATTTAGTAGAAAAAAACAACGTATCGATTTTCAATACACTATTAATGGTGCAGATCTGAATAGGGTTAAACAGTTTAAGGATCTTGGCATAATTTTCGATGAAGGTCTAACGTTTGTCCCTCATATAAATGAGATCTCTAACAAAGCATTGAAGTGCCTGGGATTCATTCTGAGAACGGTTAAAGATTTTAAATCTCCTTATTCCTTTAAAATCCTGTATACTTCTTTGGTCAGAAGTAATTTGGAGTATAATTCCACAATATGGTCGCCATTTTATAATGTTCATAAAACGACTTTGGAGAGGGTTCAATTAAAATTTTTGAGATTTATAAACTTCAAACTTTCAATTCCTATAGAACAAATAAATTATACTTTTTAAATGGATTTTCTCAAATTAAGTAAATTATCGGATAGAAGGACTGTAAATGATCTGATGGTGTTGTACAAAATCATTAATAACAGACTCGATGTATTAGATTTGATAAAACTTATTACATTCCGAGTGACTCCCCGTTCCACCAGACACACAGAGCTATTCCACACTAAAGTATGCTTGAATAATTACTACTCCAATTCGCCAATCCAAAGGTTGCATAGACTTGGCAATTTATTCAGCAGTATTGATATATTTTGTTGTTCTGTGTCTGGCTTCAGGACGAATATTGTGCGAGCACTAGAGACAGAGTGATCTTTTGTGGATGGTGCTGGTGGCTGGTGGTGGCAGTGGTACCAACTTTTTGCTGTCGTCCATTTTACGATTAGGATTGATGTTTTTCTCATTTCTGAATGTTCAATTTTTCAAAGCAATTTACATTGTTTTTATCTTAAATTTAACATATTTATTTATCGATGATTTACTTATTCATGATTTGTCATTTCTCAGTGCTAAATGTTTTTTAGCAATTTACATTTAATTTATTTTGAATTTAACTTATTTATTTTTAATTTTATTTATTCATCTAAACTCAAATTTATATGGCAAATTTTAATTTATTGATTTCAAATTTTATGTATTTATTATAAATTTAAAATTTTTACAGCAATTGACATTTTAATTATTTTAAATTTTTACTTATTTATTTTAAAATTAAAATATTTATAGCAATCCACATTTTATTTATTTTCAATTTAACTTATGCATTTTAAACATTACTTGTTTATTTTTAATTAAAATTTTAAAATTAATTTATTTTAAATTTCACTTATCTAAGTATTTTAGATTTAAATTTTTGAAGCAATTTATGTTTAATTTATTTTGGATTTTACTTATTTATTTTTTAATTTAAAATTTTTATAGCATTTCACGTTTTATTTATTTTAAATTTCACAAATATTGAATATGTTATACCAGAATGTGTTGTTACCTATTTTTTAAATATTTTTTTTTTCTTATTATTTACAATATTTGAATTATGTATGTAAAAGCCCTTTGGCGTGGATATTATACTTGTAGACAAATTACTGGATTGCACCCATGCTGGGCTGATTTCAGATATTATTGATATCCCAACAGAGACAGAGAATTAAGTTCGGAGTAATTAAGTTCGGATGAGCCTTACCTACACCAATGAAGATTGATTGCCAAAAATGCTTAACAGTCTTCTCAACAGATGTCACCAGTGAGATAAATCACTTGTAAAGTGAAACGTGGCATAATAATTCATACTAATAGATGTTCCGAAATTTGTCATATATGGTTATCAGCTGATGGGCGGAATGGGGTAAAGGAGCGAAAATAACCTATTTAAAAACTGATATTATTGATATCCCAACAGAGACAGAGAAACTCTGGAAACGAATGTGGATTATCTAGGCGTTTACAGGGCTTATGACCTGTCATTGGCTGGGTTAAGTGGCCACTTGATGTATTACAACATTCCCCATTCCGCCCATCATCTGATAACCAAATATGATAAATTTTTGAAACTTGTATATATTGAACTTTCCCAGCCATGGCAGGTCATAAGCCCTGTAAACGCCTAGACGATCCACATTCGTTTCCAGAGTTTCTCTGTCTCTGTAGGGATATTTATATTTAATCTTTTTTAATATTATTTGATCACCTGTGTTAAATACTATTTATAATTAAGTTCACTTGTAAATTTGCGGATTATTCTCGTTGATTGTTGTTTTCATTGTTGTTAAAAGATCGAAGATTAATAATGTTTAAGCAGATGTTTTATTGGTAATATTGAATTTAAGAGCAGTGGAATGTTTTTCTACGCCGCTAAACTTTTTATATAAACATTGATATCTTTTATTGCAATGCATTGCACTATGCATGCACTATTGGATGCGGATGAGGGAAAGTAATAGTAGACGCCACAATTTAAATATATGAGAAAAAGGGATGAAAAAGATAACAAGTTGTTGCAAATTTATGGAAGTTTTATTAAAACTAACTAACTAACCATCACGCCATTTCTCCGAAGGGGTAGGCAGATAAGATAGAACGCCACACCACTCTGTCCTGACACACTTCCCTTGCTTCCTCCACATCTATACATCTTCTCGTGCACGCACGTCGATTTTTCACATGCCCACATTCAAGCATTTGTTGTAAGTACTTGATCATGGCATGTCTTTCTCCGCCTTCCTCGACTTCTGCATCCAGACACACTCGCATCATTAATCCTTTTAGCCGTTCTTTTGTCATCGATTCGCTCCACATGACGGAAATATCGTAAAATTAAGTATTTGTAAAAATTGTGCGACTGTCCGAAAGATGGCGTCTTTGCACGAAGATGCAAAAAAAAAACAATTTTATACAATTTTTAGTGTTCTATTACTTTGGGTTAGAGCGTTTTTGAATTTTTTTGAAAAAACAAAAAAAAGACGCATTATTTTCTAGTTTTTTTACACAGATACAAAATTGTTTTTATATTTTTATTTTTTTCTTGTGATTTTTTGTATGTACACTTGACAACGAGCTTAATAAAATCTTATTTTAAGAAATTATCTATTTATAAATAACGGCAGTATTGCGGACATTAATATGTGTATTGTACATGACATTAATGTAGAAATGACGCTTATATCTAATGGTTTTATGAAAATTCCCCGTAAATATTGTCTGCTTTTCCCGCTGTGGGTACAAAAACAACACGGTTTCTAGTATATTTCACAAGAAAAAGTAATAAAGTAATGAAAACATTATAATATATTGCCGTTTGATAACCTAGATTTTAGAAAACATTGTATGAAATTACGTGTAACTCAGAACGTTCCTATGTTTATCTGTAAGATAGTGAAATAAATGCATTTAAATAGGTATTTCTTAAATAAATATATTTTTTTTAGCTACTAGCTACACAAACACAGCTTTTAAAAAATGTGATAAGTATTTTTTTCAACAATAAAATGGCCAATTTGAAGTTTTGAACAGACACTCTTCCAGTCTACGCTTTTCACTACTTTGCGCACTTTACGCGGTTCAGAAAACTGAACAAGATTCTGTTCCGTGTAATACAAAAACAAGATGGAAAATTGAATAGACGGAGCGGTTGGTTGACCTGAAAGTTATTTTTTTATGTAAAAGTAGATATTGATACATTGAATGCCTTTTAAAACGTAAAAAAACAAATAACCTATTTATATTATTAGCTATATTAACAATTTCTTGTATGCAAAAATACGATAAAAACATAGGATCGTGAGTAAAAAATACACATATTTAGCGTGCTTTTGTCAACAACAAGATTGAACAGTTTTCTGAACCAACTAAAGTGCGCTTAATGCAAAGGGTTGACTTGAGGAGTGTCTGTTCAAAACTCCTTGACTTGAGGGGTTGAGAAAAAAGAAGTCACAAAAAACTTTTTTTTTAAATCTGAAAAAAAGCTTGTATTTGTAGCTTTGAATAGGCTCTCCGCACATAAGGCTTTTGGTAGGCCTATAGTTTTCAAATTAAAATGCCAATAATTTATCTACATTTCTACCTTGTGAAATAAGAAAACTATCCACCAACCAAGAATCTAATTATGCTAAATATATAGGTACCTACTTATTTAAATTTTTTAGAATGTTGAGAAACATGGAACCACCATATTCTTTACAGTAAACATAGATATTGTATCAAAACATTAAAATTTTGGGTTCACAAGACATAAGAAACATACTGTAATTTAAAACTAATTTAAAAAATCTCCTAAACAGTTTAAAAGTAATCAATGACACAACATAAATCATTTCATTGTTTTTAAAGGTTATTAATACATATTATGTTTTTTTGGGTTAAATGTACAAACGTCGCGCGTCGGTAGCAAAAACACGGCAAAACAACCCAGAAAAACAAAATCTGTATCCTAAAGGCAGTTAAAATCTATTTTCTTTAATATACAGGATGAATTACGTTGAATGCATTATATTGTAATGGGTGATTGATAAATTAATAACAAACACATGACCAATAAAACAATATTTCACAATTTCAAGCATTTACATTTTATAAAATGGACGATCTTATACACCTTTAGGATGATCTGTTTCGATTAATTTTGAGATGAAATTATAATACTCACATACGCTTACATACATACTACATAGGTACTCGTACAAGTAATATAAATACTATGCTCAGTTAAGTAAGTGCGGCGGAAATATTCGACTTTTTTCAATTTTATTTGTAAAAAATATCTTGAATTTCGATGCATTCCAAGACCCTGAAGACGTAACTATTGTAAAGTCGATGCTCCTTATATGCAAAAATAAACTCTATCGAACATCCTGGATTGGCGCGGAACGCCGAAACTTCCAGAAAATACACATTTCTATAAAAATATGCCAAATCACAGTAGTAATCCTATCTATCTACATAAACAAAGTTGGTAACTTGCTATTATTTAAATTGTAAACAGTATTGAAATAAATATAAAAATACCACATGCTTCAATATAATGCAATTCACCTATATTTCTAAAGCTTGACAATACTAAAGGGGACAATGAGCATTAATAATTATTATAATATTACTAGATTAATACGATTATTTCTTGAAGAAAGAGAAGTGTGGGTGGGAGTTCACTAAGTTGGCATTGGCAATGGGAGATTTACTGTCCTGCCATAATGACAGCCACGGCTGGGAGGAATTGGCATGGTACTATCTTGTTGCTGAAATTCAAAATATAATTATTAGATATTTAGTAGCTGTGTAGGTAATAATGAAAATAAAATAAAACAATCACCAAAATATCTACATCTAACCGTGTAACAAAACTCGACGTACAAGCGGGAAACCAGTGAATCTACATCACATTTGGAGTCGATTTTGTAGAATAAATATTTTTGATTTGAACGGTAGTTTCCGAGAAAATGGAGTACGAAGTTGTTTTTTTTTTTGTTGATAATTTTTTGCAAATTGCTTTACTTCAAAAATAATTTATTTAGTCAAATTAATTAGAAGCAACATAAAAAACGTCATTTTAATAAGAGTTTGTGCAATTTTACTTAATCTGCGGTACTTATGAAACCTTGTATGAGAAGATTTTTTTTTTTCAAACTTAGATTCAATAGTCATATTACACATTCGACTCCAAGTATATGATGGTCATATATGTGACGTAATTTAAAAATAAATTCATTGAAACAATTACTAAAAACTAGTAATATATAAATGAGTTGTAATTTTTCCAGTAATTTCATATTTTTTTATTTTTTATTTTTAAAAAAAAAGAAACATTTTAGTTCTTATGATATACTCAAATATTTCAGTTTTGGGACTGCTTTCAATAGTCGGAAATAACTGTGTCAGAAAGCAGGAAACAATTTGTGCTGGAGTGGGATTCGAACCTAGAGATTCTAATTCGGAGTCCTCGAATCTACCACTAGACCACAACCCGGTTCATATTATATTTCTTCCTAATTAGAAGTTTAATCTAATCTGCCACACATAAAATAAAAGTTTTTCTTGTCATCATAATTAAAGAACGTTTTCTCTGGGTTAGACAATTAAATTTTTCAAAAAGAAACTCTATGCATAAAAAACTTAAATAATTGGATGAATGCACATTGTATTATAGTTCCACTTTATTTTTATACTACATAATTGTAAAAAAATATTTGTAAAGAGTAATAAATAATGTTAAGTCACCTTTCAGAAACTCTCTGGAATCCTTTAGGCTGCATTGATTGGATTTTGTCTCCATTATCGCAGAACAGTTTAGAGATACTGGCTTTGCGGATCTCATTCAGTTGGGCTGCGAAAATATAAAAAAACCCACTCAACATCATATATGTAAAGGAATAATAAAAAGGGGTTAAAAGAAAGATAGATGATGGGCGGAATGGGGAATGTTGTAGTATATCGAGTGTTCACCTAGCCTAGCAGGTTTGGTCATTATTGATGCTCTCTGGTGATGGGTAGTTCGAATTCCTTCCAAAATTTATTCCCTACCTTCATTCATTCCATTCCGATTTGTCACCTGTTTTCCATCACGGATTCCGTCTCAAAAATCCGCTCAGCGCAGCAACATTACTCTGACGTAACAACATTCATCGTTCTCGTAAACTCTAAGACCCGCTCTTCCTTCGTTTTTTTCCACCAAAATTCCCTCGTCATACTCGCCATCCATCTCCAAGCTTCCCAGAAAACCATTCCCAAATCCCCCTCGGTGAAAGTGAGTTATAGTATGCTGTGCC
This sequence comes from Micrasema minimum, assembly GCA_022494985.1. Lineage (NCBI taxonomy): Eukaryota > Metazoa > Arthropoda > Insecta > Trichoptera > Brachycentridae > Micrasema > Micrasema minimum. The sequence continues at coordinate 31,783 of JAGVSP010000139.1, read as the reverse complement.
CCCTCGTTTAACGTGGTGTTTCCAGAGTATTTCAAGATACTTCGCCCTTCCTGGTGGTCCTTCATCATCACTTCCCGCCCCTGTTGAGTCCAGCTCTGGTAAGTCCTTCCATATTCCGATCCTCGTTCGGACGAAGTTACCAGAGAGTTCTCATCGTGGCTGATCCAACAGCCAATGATAAGTCATAAGCCTTGTAAACGCCTAGAGAATCCACATTCTTTTCCAGAGTTAATCCGTCTCTATTGGGTATCAATAATATAGTACTTACGTAAGGTGAATGAGTGCGCTTGGTTTCCATTCTCGTAGAAGTATCTGTCTCCCTTCCTGGTCCTATAGAACTGTTCTGTCAGGATGCAGAGGAAGGTCGGCCCAGCCAGGGCTCCGTCCACCAGGGCTTCCAGGGATCCGCCCACGGTCAGGTCAATGTCGTCTACGGACTCGTAGAGGGTCGCCAAGAGATGGACGTTCTGGAAGAGAGAAGATGTTGCAATATAAGTTGATTTACTGCAATAAATAGAGTTTTCAATTATATCTAGTAAAATTGAAGCCATAATCTAAGACTGTGGCTAACATTACTACTACTACCACTCTCTACTATTTGCACCCAATGGTGCATAGGGCACTGCATCGGTATACCAAGTGCAGTGAATGTTGAATCGTGAAGATATTAGTCTTATAAGAGATACAAAAAAAAACTATTTTACAGAATTTTTGGTGTTCTATTAATTTGTTTTAAAATTTTTTTTAGTTGGGTTAAGCGTTTTCGAGATTTTTTGAAAAAATAAAAAAAAAACATTTTTTTCTGGTTTTTTGGAAATCCTGACTTAAGTCCACCTCCTATTCATCCGGACTTTTGATGCAACCTTCCCTGGACATCACTTAACAACATCAAAAAATAATAAAAAACATCCGAATTAGTTAAGGCAAACGCCTCATTCTGGAGTAATTAGACTGGTCTACGTGGTCTTCTCCCAGCTTTTTTGAATTAGCTTATTAACTTTAAAACCTGTGAATATCTTGTGCGAATAAAAAAATCGTACCTTAAAATCTACCGTTATTCATATTTAACATCAGGAGTCATGTATCCTCCGCGAGATTATCCTCCAGACTACTACAGAGTAAACACATCACAGTTGCGAAAAGTAATAATTCTTACCTCATTGGAGATCAAATCTCTCAGATCTTCGAAGGAGTGCGCTCTCGGAAGTCCGCACTCAGCACGATGGTCATTGTACGAAGCCAATCCGTGGTCTCTGTTCCTGTGGATATCGATGGCTCTCAAGTCTCCTCCGAAGGTGTTGTTTCTCTTGAAGAGGAACTGCGTGATTTCGCTGTCGAAGAACTGATCGCTGGCCTTCTCGGGCTGGGTTCCGAGACCTCTGGTGAGGGCATCGAAGTTGTCTCCCTGCTCGATGATGGAAGGACGGTTGAACCAGTCGCTGAGCCTGATATCTCCCTCCACTTGACGACCTTCGTTGATCAGCCTGTTGAAAAAAAAAAAACGTTATAATACCACTAAGATTTTATTTTAAACGCTTAGTTTTGGAACAACATGTTGTGTACAAAGTGAACTAAGTGGTCTAAAACAGAGTGCTTGATTTATATGTACATATAATTACCACTTCAATAAAATACATTCTGTATAGTATAGAAACAAAACATTTACCTAACTGCTACCCATAAGTATAATAAACATCAAACATTTAACATCAATTACAAATCATTTAGAAATTTAAAATGGGTCTCGATCGATATTATTGGGAGAAAATTAAATAGTGGAAAGGGAACGAAAATGCGGTATTATAAAATTTCATGTTGAGAAGTTGAGTTTTGAATTCCAAAACAAAGAGTTCGTGCATAAACGAGTTAGTCGTATAATAGTTAATTCCATAACAATCAAAACTTTATGATATTCCGATAAAGTCTTTTTTGTAACCGATAAGATGTTCTATTTCAGATAATCCTGAAGAAATTTCACTCGAAGAACTTGTATTGCGTCGCCGTTCAAGCAAAAGTCACTAACTCTGAAAATGACAGTTTTGAGTTAAATATGTCATTCGAAGCGTAAAATTACGTTATTTTTTTTTTACTACATGACTTTTAATAAAATCTTAACAAGCATAAATCATCAAAGGCAGATAGACCTTTTACACTGTTTTTAAAGAGAAATGAATAAACAAGCAAAAGTTATCAAACGAAGATAGTGAATTTTATTAATTTGTCACTCATAATCTATTTGCTCTTGTTTGAAACAGCAAAAATAACTTAAGCGAAATGGTTACTTTTGCTTGTCAATTTTGGCTTGCATTGTACAGATTATAAACAAGCAAAAGTCACGAACCCAAATTTTACCCCCCTTGCTTCATTAACAACCTTCTAGATATATTAAAATTTAACAGAAAGAAAAACGAATACATGGATTTGATTTAGAAAACACCAAGGAATTATTCTGTGTTCAAAAAATCTCTAAAACATCAAAATCAAATTTTTCCTTGGATTTTAAACTTTAAAATCGCGATTTCTTAAAATGGTGTATTTAGGGTTAGTGACTTTTGCCTGAACGGTGACGATTGGATGACCACATCGATAAATATTAACCCTTTGAATGTGTGCTTCTTTTCTTTTGGGATTTCAATATAGGACAGATATTTGACATGTTTTTTGATAAACAATAATTAGTTACAATAATACTCACTGCAGCCTTCCGGCAATAAGGGAATGGAAGAATCGGAAGGCAGCGGTGGCGTGGTCATTCAGGACAGTTGGGTCTACAGAGGGACTGTAATCGTTGACGTATCCCTTCACGTTGGGGTAGATGATTCCGTTTTTCACTGAGTTCTCAACGCCTAAGAAATAGAATATTGAATTTTATTTTTATTTTTATTTTATTATTTTATTTTATTATTTTATTTTATTTAACCCCCTCAACAGGCCAAGAGGCCCAATTACAGAGGGGAACAACGTCACAAACACCCAGGCTTGAGAAAAATCATTTTTAATTTTTGTTTTCTCACCGAGAATCGAACCCGGAACCTCCGTATCGTGAGTCCAGCGTCTTAGCCATTACGCTACGGAGGCCGCCATTCAAAATTAAAATTTAATACTTAAGAATTTGGCTTGGATCGATTCGATTTTATCTATGTAAACAGAATAGTGGGGACTCCATATTGGGGATCCATATTCTAAGATGCTTCTAACTAAGGACAGGTATAGTTTTTTTACTAACCCAAGAAGATTGGCAGCCACTCGTAGTAGTTGATGTGCTGGTATTCCGCAACGGCGATCTTCCTGGCTTCCTGGAAGGTGGTCTCGTCGTCCCAGTGCGGGTTGAGGGCGGTCAGAGCATCAGCGACCCTGTTGTGTTCCCTGAGAAGCATGATCTGAAGAATGGTCAGCTGAGGATTCTGGTTCACACGGACATCCCCTGAAAAATACACAATTTGCTTTACTAGAAATTTGCCGTAACTTTGATTTAAAATAGTCTGTGGCGGAAACAATGACGTCACGCACACGAAGACAAACGAACGAATACAAAACCGAGCACCTCCGGAAACACTCGGGTATCCTCGAGAAGCGTTTTGACCCGCTGCGTGACTGCACGCGATTTTGCCGAGCATTCCTCCCGCCAAATTGTGGAAAATTAAATTCACTTTTATTCTAACCATTTTCAACATTCCTTTTCATCAATGTTTTAATTAGTTAAGTTTTTGTATTAGTTTCTAGCTTTTGTGAAATAAACGAGTATTATAAAACCGTAAGTACCCTTTCATTCTCTCTCTTTGTGCACCCACATAAAATCTGGTATACTCACAAATGTATCACTAAATGACCACACATACCAAAAGTCCTTTACAGTGTATGCGACTCAACTCCCAAATACTATAAAAAAAGCCAAAACAGTCACTTCTTATAAAACATGACCGAAACAAAAAATCCTATCTCTTCCTTATTCTTTATTCCTGTTTTTACCTCCCTTCTATCCTGGGCAGACATTAAGTGTCATAATATGTTTATGTATTTAAGAGTGTTTCTTCTGTTATTGCGTTTACGTTAAATACCTGCACTACTTTATTTTATTGGTTGGCTGGAAGAAATGGCCAACTAGGCAATAAACCCGCCAATTTAAACCACTGTGTGTACAAAAAGATAAATAAATAAAATACACAAAATATAATTATTTTCCTTAATGGAATATATAAGGAACGAGGTGTTTTCCGATGGTTCGGTCATGTAGAGCGAATGGATGATGAAAGAACGGCTAAAAGAATACACGATGCGAGTGTGCCTGGATGTAGAAGTCGAGAAAGGCCGAGAATGTGATCCAAACAAGTGCTTGAAAGTGGGCATGTGAGAAGTCGGAATAATCGACGTGCGTGCATGAGAAGATGTATGAATGTGGAGGAAGCAAGAGAAGTATGCCAGGACAGAGTGGTGTGACGTTCTATCCTCTCCGCTTACCCCTTCGGGGAAATGGCGTGATGGTTAGTTAGTTAGTTTAGGTTTTCTCCTTTCAAGCTTCATGATCTTGAAGCCCAAATCAAGTAGCAACTTCTTGCACTTTGGTGTGTGACGGCTTCATATAATTTTAAAACCCATGAAGTCTGTTTGTCCGGCCAAGACTACCCGTCAAAACAATGAACAGTGCGTGGACCATCACGTGATCGCGTTCGAAATTAGGTCACGATAAGGAGTATCTAGCGCTGATCAATATTAAAACACTGGTCTGCAAAAATTTTCTTTTATATATTTTACATTTGGGGTCTTTGAATATCAGATACACTGCAGAAAAATTGTGTACCTTTTTTTTGCAAGATTAATTGGGTTTTGTAAAAAAATGCAATCGATGACGTCACCGATGTCATTCCCTAAACCACCCACTTAAATATAACGCATTCAAAGTATTGCACAATGAACATTTCAATGCTATTTTGCAGTTTAAATTATCCTAAACAAAAGAAAAATTGATCACGTAAACGGTGTCGACCACTAGGAATCCTACCCTTACTCAATTTGCACGTTATTCTCGTGGTTCCACTGGTCTCGGCTCTGTGAATAGAGTATTAGATCAGTAAGTATTTTTACATTTTAGCGACATCTACCGTCATTATAGATAAGAGTTATAGCAACAAATCCTTACAGAGCAGATTCTAAGACCATTGCAAAGGTGAATTGAATAAACGACAGATGTTCAGTTAACGTTCAGTTTTCACTGACCACATCCTATTTCAGTGGGCTCTTTCGATTATCGTTTATAAATTTTCTACAAGATAAACAATGTTTTTATTTGCATTAAGGAGTTGCATCTTGCCTTAATTTATAGTAATATCTTAATCTTTACTTGGTGCATGAATGCAGTATCCTAAGCAATGCTGCTGCAATGCAAGGTGCTGATAAGAAAAGAAAATAAATGTATTCATGATTAAAATGTCTTGTCATTTACGTGAAAATTTGTATTTTTATACTCATTATTTATCTACTACTACTTTCCCTTATCCGCACCCAATGGTGCATAGGGCACTGCATCAGAACACCAAGTGCAGTGTATCTTGATCATTTTAATACATGAAGGTAGATGATTCCCGGTAGGTAGGTAGGTCGCGGGTTCGATTCCCGTAGGGGATCAACATGAAATATTTATTTACATGTGATATTTCATGTGTGATATCTTGGACTGGTTCGAAAGCGTAAGACTGATCATTATTTATCTAGCCGCGTTTAATTAACTGGTACAAAGAGACTTGTTTTAAAAACATCATCTATCGAAACAAAAGCTCCGTCTTTCATAAAACTAACAGCCAAGTGTGGGGCATTGAACGATACACTCATAACATATCACGTTCAAGAATCTAAACTTGTCTAGAACTGCAAAACGCTGCCTTGGGGCAATTTCTATCAAACGATGGATAATTACAATCATGGGTGACTACAATATTATTCTGTATGCAAACCTGTTAAGTAGCAAGGTTCATTGGGGCTCTGGGCACTTTCGCAGACGACGGTGGAGTTGGTTTCAGTCGGGGGATAGTCCTTTCCTCTTCTGGTCTCCACCAGCAGTCTTCCTCCAACATTGGCCCTGAGGGGTCGGTGCTGCATGTCGTTATTTCCGTATACCAGAGACATGTCCATGTAGGCTGTCACCACGGTGAGCTGAGAGAAACGGGATGAATAATGTTAGAAATTTTAGTTTACATGGTTTATGTGTGTTATGATTTACTGAAGATTTGTCACAAAATTGCAATGAAATTTGAAAAATATAACTAAAAAGTTTGCTCTTCCATAAATATTATATTTCTTTTTTAAGTATCCACCCTAAAAAATATATATTTTCGATAAAGAACTTCCCTTAGCTGGGTTATTTGATCGTTAGTAAAAGTTACAAATCAGACGTAATAGTAACTAGGTAACTAACCATCACGACATTTCCCCGAAGTGGTAGGTGAGGTTAGGTTAGGTTAGATTAGGTTAGGTTGGGTTAGGCTAGGTTAGGTTAGGTTAGGTTAAAGAGGATAGAGCGCCACACCACTCTATCCTGGCAAACCTCCCTTGCTTCCTCCACATTCATACATCTTCTCAATAGTTAAAAAATATGTTTAATGCTCCAGACTATAAAGTCTCTTATTATCAAATCTATACTTTTCCTTTTTGATTTTTAACTATTACTAATGTTCAACTACAGGATCTTGGTAGTCAAAATGTTTGTCTATTCTTGAAATTCAAGAAAAATATTCTTATTTGTTTAGAGCCAATGAGGAAATCCACTGCTACCCGGAATTGAATTTTAAAAATGCTTTCGTGTAGACGCGAATATTTAAAAATTTTGAAGTGGGATGAAATATCCCAAAAACGCACGCAAAAAATTAATAAAATATGTTGAAAATAGCATTCATTTCAAAATCTTAAGCAATGACGTCACTCCTTGTATCTAAGTGTAGTGTTTCCGGTTTCCGTTTTTAAACCCCCGTAGCCGCGTTCCATGGCATTTTAATATGGAATACAATCTACTACAAGCTTCTATTGCAAAAAGATGGCCGCCATTCAGTCTCCCTAGAACAGCTGTTTAACAGTATATGACAGTTGAGTCGACGGTATATTTTATCTGTGCTTCCCGCGTCAGTTTGCATAGATTTTTGACAGTTTTGTTACTGGCTGGAGAAATACCATGGCCTTAAACAACCCGTTTTTGACGTCACTCCTGCAAAAATGACGCAGTTAGTACATAGAGGTATTTGGCGTGGTATTTGAAATGTGCAACTTTAAAAAATCGTATCTTCATCAATAACTTATAAAAAAAAAAAATATATATTTTTTTGTTAGTTAAATAGTAAGTTTATAGAAAAAAAATACTTTTAGAAAACAGTGGATTCCCTCATTGATGTTATTTATTAAGTGAGTTGTAAAGAAAAAGGCAAGGTTTTTTGGTTGTTCAGAAATAATTTAAAATGAAATAATTTAAAATGTGATATCCTTTGTTGAGTATGTACAGTATTAAGAAACTTCAATCTCAGGTGTGTCCTGAGATTGTCATTGATAGTGTCAAAAGAATAAAAAGTTGCGCAATACAAACATATTTTTTTAAATATCGCAATTTACATGTACCTACATGTCGTTTAAAACATCCTTGTAGACTTTTGCAGAAAAGATAACATTCATTCACGGATTATACGCCATAAATTGGCCATTAATTTTAAGTGGGTTGAAAATATTTGTCATCATTCCTTTCTCTTCTTATGTTCCAAAAATGATGTAACTAGTTTTCAAAAAAACCAGAGCAATTTCATTTTAATTTCTCATAATTGGCAATTGCCTCCAGGCATACGGGGTAAATCCGCAAATAATTGCTTTCTTGTGTAATTTCATGGTTTAGACTTTAGACCATTAAAATAAAATTTATTTGAATAATTTCTATCTCAGATTTTTTCATTCTTTTACATATTTATACAGGGTGTAACAAAAGTCGATGTACAAGCGAGAAACCAGTGAATCTACATCATATTTGGAGTCGATTTTGAGGATTTTTTTTTCGATAAATTTTTGCAAATTGTTGTCAAATATCATTTAAACGTTCTCCCATCGACTGGTGAAAAGACACTAAATTAGAATACAGATGTTATATACAGAAAAATACATAAAAATTAAATTGCAATACTTAAGAATCTGAACAAAAGGTTTTTCTCAGAATTTGCCAATCATATTATGGGAAAATAACTGCTCTTTTAATAATCACAAACTTAAACTTCTACACCAAGTAAACCATAAAGGAGCAAATATGAATTACCTTGAAGTCATGGAAATACACAAAAATCTGAATTCTAATAATAATTTAATTAATAATCAAACATTTCATATATCATCTCCACTTCTAACTATGTTCCCTTTAAAACGCAATTCTCAAATTACTTCCCTAGACCCCTACCCCTCTCAAGACCCCCCTACCCATACCTCCCCTCAAGACCCCAGTACATCAACTGCCACCACTTAGCAAGCAATTAATTATCAATTTTTTTTTTTGTACAACTTCTTAGTATTCTACCATCACCACTGTCCCAAGATGTGTTTTTTCTATTTTTTCTATTACTTCTATGTATCAATATTTATGTTACCCTTGTGTTCAGATTCTTAAGTATTGCAATTTAATTTTTCTGTATTTTTCTGTATAACATCTGTATTCTAATTTAGTGTCTTTTCACCAGTCGATGGGAGAACGTTACTCCCGAAACCAGGTAGTGTAGGTAAATTCTATTTTATATAGAATAAACTAATTAATAGTAACACATAACATTGTTTTATTTAATCATAATTCATTATGAAGTGTTACAAAGTGAATGCCGAATCAATCAACAAAATATCATTTATTTATTCAAATGAATACTATTCATGAAGAAAACAAAATAAATCACCCTATTTTTAAAAGGATTTGTGCAATTTTAGTAACATACTTATGAAAGCTTTTAGGTTTGGTCATGTGGAGCGAATGAGTGATGAAAGAACGGCTAAAAGAAGTTTAAATGCAAGTGTGCCTAAATGTAGAAGCCGAGGAAGGCCGAAAAAGACATGGCATGACCAAGGACGACAAGTACTTGAAAGTGGACATGTGAAAAGTCGGAATAACCCGCGTATGTGCATGAGAAGATGTATGAGTGTAGAGGAAGCAAAGGAAGTATGTCAGGGCAGAGTGGTGTGGCGTTCTATCCTCTCTGCCTACCCCTACGGGGAAATGGCGTGATGGTTAGTTAATTAGTTAGCTTTTATGAGAAAAAATAAATAAATTTTAAAGTCAGATTAAAAAGTCATATTACACATTCGACTCCAAGTATGATGTAGATTCACCAGTTTTCGTGTTGTACTACGAGCTTTGTTACTCCGCGTACATCCTCTAATCTCAATCAATCCTCACATTTCTTACCGTTGAAGATAAACTTATTATGGATAATTTTATTTACCTCTCTGAGCATGGACTATCACTACGCTTATCCACTGTATTCCTAGCCATCACTTTCCTTTTTTACCAAATCATTCACTGTCCAGGCCGCAAGACTATGGAACGATTTACCACGGGATGTAAAAGATGCGCCCTCCGTATTCGTTTTTAAGAAATGTCTGAAGCATAACTACCTCTTCTCAAACCTCTAAAACATCCTTCATTCATCCTCTTCCCTATCCCTTTCCTTCCTTCCTCTTTTCCATTTCCCCAGTCATATTTTAGTAAGTATATTAAACTTGTAAGTAATGCTATGTAATTTTAAAGCTGTGTCTTTCCACCAATACTCGGTACAATAAATAAAAATAACTGAGGGTTGGTTGGAGATATTGCTTAAAAGCAATAAGCCCGCCCTTGTACTTTTGCTATGTAATGAGGAAATCCACTGCTGCCCGGAATTGAATTTTAAAAATGCTTTCGTGTAGACGCGAATATTTAAAAATTTTTGAAGTCGGATTAAATATCTCAATAATTTACCCAAAAATAAATAAAAATGTTGAAAATAGCATTAATTTCAAAATCTTAAACAATGACGTCACTCCTTGTATCTAAAAGTAGTGTTTTCCGTTTCCGTTTTTAAAGATGGCCGCCATTCATTCTCCCTAGAACAGCTGTTGACAGTATAAGTGACAGTTGGCTGGAGAAATCGTTTGCATAGATTTTTGACAGTTTTGTTATTGGCTGGAGAAATATGTTAGCCGTGCCATGCTGTTAGCTGCCCGTTTTATGACTTCACTCCTGCAAAAATGACGCACTTGTGTACATAGTAGTACATGAAAAGTGTTACTTTAAAAAATCGTATCTTCAAAATAACCATTAAAAAAATAATAAAAATATTTTTTTTTGCTTAGTTAAATAGTACGTTTATAGAAAAAAAAATCTCCAGAAAACAGTGGATTCCCTCATTGTACATGAAGTTTTAAATAAATAAATAAACTGTTGGATTATTTACCTGTTCAGCTGGCTCGTATCCTCCAACGCAGTTCCTGTCTCTCGTGGTGATGGTCCTGACGAAGTTCATGCACCTGGTCCTCGTGAGCTGGTGGATGGGGTCATCTTCTGGGACGATGATGGGGAAGCAGTGCTCGCTCAGATCGCTGCGATCCATGAACTGGCCTTCGTTACTACAGCACTGGGTGTCTTCCCTGTCTATTGACGTCATAGAAAAAAAAATACTGGTAAGATGTTTGAGAAAACACATTACTTTTTTGTAAGAGATGAATCTATGAACTGAAGAATAATGAAGAATTAATGTCTGTGTAAAATCAGCCATTATAAATTCTACAGCCATTTTGATATATAAATTAGCTCATGAAGAGGTTTAGCCTCCTTGACGATGACACTCCACTTTTTTGATCTTGGGTTTTCAGCTTCCAGCTCTTTCGCCCAGCTTATCAAGATCAGCCAACACATAGTCCATTATCATTGTTTATAGACTAATAGAAGAATTGTAGTAAAACTTACGAGATTGGGTTCCTCCAGCCGCCAGGGACATGTCGTGGGTCATGATCTGCCCCCACTGCATGGCGTTCAGGTTCCAGATGGGGTCGTCGATGGGTTGGTCGGGGAACAACATCAGGCTGAGGATCCTGGGCAGGGGAAGGTCGCGTCCTGTCTTGCTGGTTGTTGGTTCGCTGATTCCTGAAGAAATAAGAAAATTCTCATTGATTCAATGTTTTTTGCATTCAAACAAGACAACTCATCATCAATTCAATGTTTTTTGCTCTCTAACAAGACAACTTGATAGCATGAATATCCTTGAAAACGTTATAAATATTTAAAAGTATTTTTACAATTTCAACGATATAAAACACAATGATCAAAAATTTTATTTTCATTTATAAATTTAATTTTTTAAAAACACGAAAATAGGAATGATTTTTAAACGCCCGTCATTGGCTAATGACGTCATACCCGTCCACCGTGAAAGGCGTGAAATTCATTCCGTATTGAGCGCCTATATTGCTGTGACGTCACACCGCATGCGCGCCAAATGGAGGATTTTGCGAGCGATTTGAAAAAAAGCGCTATTTCAAGGCATCGTAAAAAAAAAAAAAATCCCTTGATATCGTTATTTTTCAATAAATTTTTTTTTAAATGAAAAAGAAAAAATCGGGAAGAACCCAATTCATCATTAATTCGATGTTTTTTGCACTCAAAAAAGACATTTCATCTTAAATTCATTATTAATTCAATATTTTTAGCACTCAAACAAGACATTGTAACATAATTTCATTCAATCAATGTTTTTAGCACCCGCTTTGTAGTTTGCCATAATTACAAAATTAAAACATCATTTTTAAAGGAGACAGTTACGCCGAAACCGGTTGACGAATAAATTGAAAAATAATGTTGTTAATTTATTTCATAGAGTAATTCATCAGCGACCATGATATTATGGTTTAATGCGATTGGTGTTGTAGTGCCCATGCTTTATAATTTGAGAGTGATAATGATTATTTTAATAAAATAATTTACGATGTTTCATTTGAAAGATACATAACTTCAAAATGATACCAAAACAATTCTTTGTTCTTTCGGAAATTAAACGTATGGTAAAAATGATTTTCGGATGTTTACTCGGTTAAAACAAAATGCCGCCTTTATAACGCATCACACCTGTTCTCCTCTATGGCTGGGAATCATGGCACCTAACCGGGGCCCAAAATAGCAGACTTCTGAGTTTTGAGAATAGGTGTTTTAGAAGAATATTAGGTGTGCGGGGGTTTGACTTTGTAAGGAGCACATAAGTGAGGCAACGGACACAGCAACTCTTGGTATCTACTGTAATCCGTCGAAGGCGTTTCGACTGGCCAGGTCATATACTACGTATCCCTCCCGAGTGCCTTAACCATGCTTGCCTATTTTACGAGGCATCAGGTTCTCGGCGTCCTGGTCGTCCACTGTTGACAATTCTTCGGCAGTTTGCGTCAGAGCTGCGGGACGTGGACCTGACTTTGGAGGATGCACTGGATCCGGTGGCCAATCGCTTGGCCTGAAGGGCAGTTTGTGGATTCCATATGCGCCACATAGGCAGCGGATATAGTGTGATGAAAAATGATTTTTGATCAATAGTAATTTAATCTCTTCAAATCAGTTTAACGCAACAGAAATGTAAAAATAATTTGAACCTTCGCACCAGGCTCAATAATAAACATTAATCAACTGCTTCAGACTATTTTCAAACGTTTTAGTAGGTAATTTAAAATTGATTGATTTCCTCACGCTTTGAAAACTTCTACACATAATTCCTTCAACCTTCAAAGCTGCCTTTCCATCTTCAACCATGATTATGATAAATATCTATAATACTCATCTTATATATCGTAAGATATTAGTGAGAAAACGTAGCTGAGCTAGTTACACCTGCTGAACTATTCATTTTAAAAGTAACCATAAAATATAACGTTACACCTAACCGTGTGGGTTTTAACGGATAATTCAGATTATTGAATTACCCTAATGTTTTGCAGATATTCATCATCATCATACCATATCATTTTAAAATACATCTAATTCCATCTACAGGTGTATTTTAAAAAACACCTGTAGATGGACAGTACTGCGTGTCCGAAAAATGTCATGTTAAAAAATAAACTCAGTGGACAAAAAATCAAAGTGTTTTATTTATCTAAATCACTGCTTTAGACGCTTCAAAGTGAAAAGAGATGGTGCAATTGTCTTGGACCTAAAATAAGTATCGGATTCTCGTTCTTTAACCTCTTTTTTGTATGGAATTTCCAAAGAATACAGAACAAATGAAAGATTTTTGTGAATTTCGTTCCTTGTTCCTTACCATCTCCGTACGTGGCCGGCAGCAGCCTGGCGTAGGGGCTTTGCGGGACTCCCCACCCAGGGTTCCTCAGGTTGTTGCAGGAGCCGTCCAGGGTGCGGTAGTTGGAGTCGGCGCAGACCGCTGGAGCCAGGCCGCAGGTCAGGGTGGCGGGGTCCACTGGAGCAGGGGTTGTGGCGCTGGGGCTGGAGAAACCACTGAAAGATGGAAATAAATATTATTACAATTTGACATCTCCACAGAGACGAAAAGTTTGGAAGGGAATATGGATATCTAGGCGTTTACAGGCTTATGACCTGACATTGGCTGGGTTATCAAATTTAAAAAAAACAACAAAATCGACTCAAAATATTATGTAAATTCACTGGTTTCCCGCTTTTACATCGAGGTTTGTTACACCATGTATAATATTCTCAAGTGCTATCAAATCATAACTTACATTTATATTATATTCTCAAGTGCTTTTTTTGTGCACCAAATTTATTGTGCTGATTATATGTCTTGGAATGTAATATTGTATTATCACCGTAAGATTTTTTGTTAGCGTAAAACAGCTATTGTATTTTTCAGGATCCAACTCCCATAAAAATACGAAATCACGAAAAATGCTAAGTAAAAATATCAACACTATTTATATATAAAAAAAATAATGTACTGAAGTGCCTTGAATGCAAGTCCAAAACATTATATTGACTCGACTATACTCGGCAAAGAAAAGATATTTGAACGTGTAATAACAGTATTATTAACAAGAACTTATATTAATGTTTTATTTGTTTGTTTAATACCTGTAAATACAGTTATCAAATAACACTTCTTTAAATCTGAAACTTTACGTTTTGTTATTATGTCAGTGTATTAAAATTTAAAGTGTTATATTTTGATTAGGGTGTCAGTTTTGAAACTAACAAACATTAAATAAAATACACACATCTGTGATTATCATTTTAGTCCAAAATAAATCGTGGCTATCATGAATATGCAATATTTTTTGGAATTACGGATGTTTGAAGGCCATCTTTTAAACAAATAAAGTTTAAAAAATGATAAAGATTGTGATGAATAATCTAAATTCTAGATACACTACTCTCTAGATTTTAAATTGTAGATACACTAAAGAAGAATTTGTATATTTGGGAAGTATGTTTACAAGGAGACGAAATGTGATCAGGATATTGAGGGAAGGGTTTAGTGCCTGGATAACAAGAGTGAATGGTGCCTTGAATTCGATAGTGGCAAATTTAAGAATAGTATCGAAAGAAATCAAAATTGGCAGTAAACCAACGGGAGTTTTGGTACCCAACACCTTATGTATTGAAGTGGAAGCGTGGTGTTTGAAGAATTAGGATGAAAGTAAGAACTGAATCCATGTTGAAAGAGCGATCAATGTGTGAGTAAGACTCTGCATGATAGGTGTAAAAATGTCGAAATTTGAGCAGAGTGCAATTGCTGAGATAAGCATTATCGACAAAAATTAAGAATGTGCTTTTTTCGATGTTTCGGTCATATGGAGCGAATGAGTGAAGAAAGAACGGCTAAAGAGAAATTTAAAAGCAAGTTGTGCCTGGATGTAAAAGCCCTGAGGAATGCCAAGAAAGACATGGCATGACCAAGTACGACAAGTACTTGAAAGCAGACATGTGAAAAGTCGGAATAATCGGCGTATGTCAGGAGCAAAGGAAGTATGTCAGGACAGAGTGGTATGGCGTTCTATCCTCTCTGCCTACCCCTACGGAGAAATGGCGTGATGGTTAGTTAGTTCACTACTCTCAGTGTACTGATGCGATACCGTATACACCACCAGAAGCAGATAAATTCAAGTGTCATAATCAATATTATCTTGGATACTTCTTTAAATTTGTAATGAACTTTTTACCACATACGATCAGACATCTATGAGACCTGAAAGCCCCACCCTTTCCCTAGACTGCTTTAAAAACCATTGAGTATTTTTTCAGTCCAGCAAACTCTACCGATTTTTTCAACAAGCTAAACCGCGATTTTAAGATCTATGAGACCTATGTATTGCAGGAGAACAGAAACCCTAGACATTTAACTCTAAGATCCGCACTCGATCCGCAGTCAATTTTGGACTCAATTAAAAACGAATCCTTTTAAAATCTCACATACAAATTCCCAGAATGCGTGATAGCCCTAGTCTGCCCAAGTTACAGGTAATATAGTCTACCGCTAAGAGCTTAGGTTAGACAGTATCCCTTTGAGGGGATTTTTCACAAAAATAACTTATGCTAGCCGATTTTTATTATTATTATTATACGAATTTACACTTTCAGTTGTGGAAGTTAATATCATAACGATTACACATGTTACACAATGTTCGTACAATTTATTACAAACATTAAGTCGGTCACAAGATTTTCTCAACTTATTACAAAAGTTGCGACAGATTAACATGTACGTATCGTCGTTTAGATCAACTGAAATGATATTTTCGAAACGCTTTCGTTCAGCATTCCTACAAGTATTATAAAAACACATTGCAGTAAAAGTCTAGATTTTACAAAGATAAAACCTTGTGTCAAAATGACATCAGTACGTATAATATCCGTGTCACTGACTCCGATTGTAAGAGTATTGAAAGATATGGAAATAAATTGCATTTTTTTTGCTGTAAAATTTTGTTTTGTCACAGCCTTCGAAGTACAATTTTCCCTTTTAAATTCGAGTAAAATGCGCATCGGATTGCGCCATGTTTTTGCACGGCCTTATTCAACATTTTCGCGATTTCTAAAGTCGTGGTTAATGCAAAAGGATTTCTGCTATTTGCCTATTCAAATATTCTAAATAAACACCAAGCGAAGCGATTTATTTTGTTGAAAAGTAAAATATTATTCATGGAACAAGTAAAATCACAAATCTCGTCATAAAAAATTAAATGCAAGATAATTTCCAGACATTTAAAAAAAAACAATTATTTAGTGTCTTCAAAATATAGTAGTTATTTTTTAATTGAACCGGGTTGTGGTCTAGTGGTAGATTCAAGGACTCCGGATTAGAATCTCTTGGTTCGAATCCCACTACAGCACAACTCGTTTCCTGCTTTCTGGCACAGTTATTTCCGACTATTTGAAAGCAGCTTGCTGCTCCCCTGCTTTAAAACTGTTTAGCAATTTAGCGGGAATTCAACCTTATATATATATATATATATATACATATATATGTAAAAACAATAAATAAATTTTAAAAAATATTTAAAAAATTGCTCCAAAACTGAAATATTGAGTTTATCAAAAGAACTCAAATGTTTCTTTAAAAAAAGAGAAACTCCTATGGAGATCATAATGGCTTAACGTATATTTGTTTCTCTAAGATTAATTAATGCGTACGTTTTTTAGTAAAACCAGTTAAAACCTTGATAAAACGATTAACAACCGATACAAAAAAGCCCAGAATGAAATTCGTCGTAGGGGGTAAAATTTGACACCAGTTTTGCGTTTAAATAAGTTTTAAAATTTTACATGAAAAAATCTAGCAGGGTTAATATTTCAGTCTGAGGGCATTTCTCTTACAAAAAAGTTTTGTACATATCCTCGCATGTTATATTTCGTTTCTGATTAACTATAATATACAGTAATAAATTTCACTTTACGAGTTTATAAGTGTAATCAAATTTTGTTACGTTGTTCAGGCACAGTAATTCCTCATAGTCAGCCAATAAAACCACACATTCCATTTCCTTAACTACCACCATTATCCACCTTATATCACTTCCTATAATCCAATAGCAACCGTCCAAACTCACTTAACCATGTACAAAAACGAATGAAAATAATATAAATAATATGTATTTTAATAAATAAAATGTATTTTATAAACAACATTTTGAGTGTGTCCAAATACTTTCATCCATTACGGGCAGATATGGATATCAAATACTAGATGAAATGGGGAATGTTGTAATACATTAAATGGCCACTTAACCCCAGCCAATGACAGGCCATAAGCCCTGTAAGCGCCTAGATATCCATATTCCCTTCCAAACTTCTCGTCTCTGTTGAGATGTCAAATTGTAATTATTAGCTCGTAATGGGTGAAATCCAGTTTTTGCTTACAAGTATTTGGACACACTCAAAATGTTGTAAGCATAACAAATTGAAGAGTCATCTTCAGGCGTTTCCTAGTAGGTGATAAAATTCGGTAAGAATCTCACTTGCAATCATAAAGGTTTCTGCCAAAATGCTTAGCAATTTTCTCAATGGATGACAGAGAGTGTTCACATGTGAGCGTGGCGCCATTTCCCTGTATTTATAGGTATAAGTTCTGATAATTGGCAGATATGGATATCGAATACAAGGTTGTAAAACATCAAGTGGCCACTTGACCCAGCCAATGACAAGTCGTAAGCCCTGTAAACGCCTAGATATCCACATTCCCTTCCAAACATCTCGTCTCTGTTGAGATGTCAAATTGTAATATGTATTTTGATAATACATGGTGTAACAAAACTCGATGTACAAGCGGGAAACCAGTGAATCTACGTCATATTTTGAGTCGATTTTGTTGATTTTTCGTTTTTTATTTGACCCATATTTTTCGAGAAGATTGAATACGAAGTACATTTTTTGACAAATCTTGTGTCTTATGTCACTTCATCGTATAATAGTTCTCTATTACTAGCTGTGGTCAATGCAGTGTAAATCCCAGAAATTAAAAGACTATTAGAATGCGGTTTTTACTGCACTCATTTTTTATATGCATTTATTTGCCTCCATAAATTTCTCACAAACGAGCCATGTTAGCGCGGAATAACGAGCATAATAAAAATATATAAACACACGTAATAATTATTTTAAGGCGATTTTAGTTTAAGATCAAGGTCTTGCTGGTAATTATTTCTAATTCAAACGTGAATAAAACGAACGAAACGTGATTAAGTATTGTTTCAACTGACTAATCGTGTTTTAAGATATCAAATTAAGAAAATATTTACACGTATAGATAGCATTTGTGTTATTATCGTAGTTTTTTTTATTTATTTTTTGACAAATCCGTTCTAAAGCTTATGGAAAAAACAATATTTTAAATGCATAAAAAAGAGTATACAAAAATAAACGTGAGAAGCAATTACAGTTTTTCACTGATGTAAATGAAAACGGCAAAATTTAAAGTAAAATACTTTTATGAACTCGGAAAAAATATATCTATGAACAAAAAAATATCTAGGTAAAAAAATAATGTTTAGGAGTATGTTTTTGATAATGTGTGATGTTAGTGTGTTTATTATTGTAAATATATAATATGAATGTAAGGTTAATATGAGAGTTCGTTTAATATTAGTATACAATGTACGCTATTTCAAGAAATAAAAATAAAATTTAATAGATCAATATGTAAGAAAACGTTATCAAGTAATGCAAGAAATAAATGGGATGGAAGGAAAAGGACAATTAGATAAATCCATCTGATATCGACGTACTAATCTTTTTTTTTATTCACTCGCGGACAAAATCGAAATGAACATTTTATCAAATTTAAAAAAAAAAGTTCAACTCTTTGTATTATTTATTGGTGCATTTTAGAAGAAAAAAAACGTACATACGTGTTAAATCTTAAATTTTTTTGTAGTGTACATAAAAAATATAAGAAAATCTGGGACCACTAGAATTCCTCATTCATCATATTTTATAACGGTACATAATTCACAGCATGACATGCAAAATACTGCACGCCATACTTGGGAAGTGTCAAGCCAGTTTATAATACTGAATTAATTTTAAATCAATGCATATGTTTTTTTGCAATCCAATAAATAAAATTCGTTTGGAATGTTTCTCCTTGAATAATGAAATGGCAATCAGAGTTAGTTACGCAAATCAACAACAAAAAAACTTCGAATTCGGCAAAAAATCTTCGCAAAATGTAACGGTAGAGCCAATAATTTTATAATATTAATTATATAGGAAGTTAATCTGGATTAGTGATAAATATAAATTGTTTGATACTCAAGGAAAGTTTTTATACAAATAATACCCATGTTAGGAGAATATATGCCAAAATCAATGTAAATCAAATATAATTATTTATCGAAATCAATTACCTGTGAAATGTGACTCCTTTAACACCTTTGACACTCTTACTGCTACAACCAAGCATACTACAATTCACCATTGCCGTTTTTGATGATTAAAATCAGGAAGTATCCACGTTATTTACTAGCAAAGCGACGAAAGTGACCGTTACGCGTCTGTTGTCAAACAAATAATAATGGCCGCCAGCAGAGTGAAGTTGTCGCTAACCAAAAAATTTGCAACGCTTCCGTTCTATGGGAAACGGCGAAAGGGCCTCTCTATAGCCTGCGCGTCATTACTCTAAGCTATTAGCAGTATTGTTTTATAATACAATGAAAAGCCCGACCTTTCCCTAGACTGTTTTAAAGAGTATTAAGTCTTATCAGTCCAGCACAACTCTACCGATTTTTTTCAACCAGCTAAACCGTGATTTTAAGATTGTTTTTTTAATTTTTTTTTATTAAAATAAATATATTTTATAAACAATACATAAATGTATTTATTGTTCCCGCAAAGCCGGGGCTTGTCTGCGGGTTACATTACATATTAATACTTTTTTTCTTCTAATTTTTATTACACAATTTGTATCGTACATTATAAGTATATTCTTATTTTAAGTAGGTAGCGTTTGCATATCAATTACTGTGTGCCCTTTAAGAGGGTCTTAAATATATTTTGAACATCTAATAATATTTTTTTTCTTCATAAATACTTTTTGGAAGCCGATTAACATAAATCTGGAATAACACACGCCAATGTTGTTTTTCCGTAATAGTTTACCTGCCGAGGCTGCCTCAGCCGCTGTGCCGAAACTAATCGTGTCTCAATCGGGCTGTGATATATTTTATTTTGTGCCCATCGTCAAGGAAATGATCTGTCATTAATTTATATTTGCATAGATTTTCCTCAGATAAGACGTTGACATAGTTTAATAATATATTGTGATTATCTTTTGCGTCTTTCTTTATTTGTTTTGGAACTGTGCATTTTAGTATTCTGATTTGTAATTGATTATTGACATTTTAGTATTTGTCAGTGTGATGAAATTTCGGATGATTTTACGTAATGTACGCGAATAAAATGCTTTTGCCCCTACCAACCGTCTCGGCTTATGTATTATAATTGTTATTGTTTCCATCCAAAAGTTAGGGGAAAAGTAAGTTACTACCCCGAACATTAATTTTTTAGTGAGTCTAACCCCCTTTTATGGAAAAACCGGAAAAAGCCTCGCCCGGGACCCCCAAACCCCCAAATTTTTTAAAACTGAAAGAAACCCAAATTTTTAATTTTTAAAAATTTAGGAGGTTTAATTTTAAGATTTAATAAATTTGATTCCAAAAGGGGGAATTAAAAGGTTTTATCACCACCCCTAGTTTGTTGAAAAGGGTTTTTTTGTCTTAATAAAAAATTTCCAAAAAATTTTTTTTTAAATTCATTTCCGGGAAAAAAAACTTTTAATTTGGGGATATGATTTAAAATTATGATTGTTTCCTGGGCCGGGTTCAATTTTTAAGGCCATTGTGAAATAATGAATTTGGGAAAAAATTTTAAAAAATTTTTTTTAACGGTTTAATTTACAAAAGTAAATGTAGTTTTATTTTTCTGGGCCGGGGGTTTATAATTTAACCTACTTTAAAATTTAATTTATTTAAAAAAAAGTAATTTTATGTATTGGGGAAAAATAAAAAAAACTTGGGAATTTTAAAAAACTTTTTTTACCTAGGCCAATTAAAGAAATTTTGATAAAATTTTTAAAAGCATTCCCAATTTAATATTTACTTTTTTGAAAAAATTTTTGTTTTTTTTAAAGGGAAAGATTTTGCATAATTTTCAATAATTTAAAAATTTTTGTTATCTTTTTACAGGAATTTTAAAAATTTAATTTAAAAAAACTGAGGTTTAAATGCAGAGTGTGCCCTTTTTTGGGTAAACCGTTAGATTTTTTAATTAATTATTAAAAGCATTAAATTTTTTCTCCATTATCCGCATCATGATTTCATTTTGGGCACTGATTTGGTTTTCCAAAAATTTATGCTTAGGTTTAAATTTCGGTAAATAAAAGGGCGCACGGGTCCTTTCCTTAAGGGGGGCTAATTGCTTTGGGGAACGGCCTCCGGGGCAGGGGTTAGCAGTCCCTTTTTTATATCCACCTTTACCATTTTTATAATTTTTAATAAAAAAAATTAAAAAAATTTTAAAATTAATTCCAAAAAACAAATTTTCCCCCAAGGGGAGGAGTGGGAAAAGAACCCCACCCTTTCCTTTGGGGGAAAATTCTATTGCCTTCCCCAATTCCCTTTTCATTTTCTTTAAAACAAATCCCCATTTTTTCCAACTTTTAAAATGGCCCACCTTTCAAAAACAAAAAATTTTAATTTAAATGATTGGGCTTTCTTTGGTCCTCGGAAAAAAAAAATTTTTAAATGGGTTTCCCTTTTTTTAAAATTTTTTTCCCTTTTCAAACAAAACCATTGCTCTAACCCCTCCCCAACCCCAAAGGGGGAACCTTTATTTTTAAATTTTGGGTTTGGTAAGCTTTTTCCAAGGCCCTTTTAAAAATTTGCCTTAAAAAATTTTAAACTTGTCCTTTCTACATAATTTTAAAAAAATTTTTTCCCCAAAGATGCATTTAAAAATGGGTTTAAAAAAACTTTAACCTTTTTTCCAACTCCCCGCCGTTTCCCTAAAGGGTTTAAAAAGGTAAAAAACCCCCCATTAAGCCCCTCCCCCTTTGGCAATTCCTTTGAAAAACAAAATTTTAAGGCCCCACCTTAAATTCCCCCTTTTCCCCACTTAAACTTTTCCTTTCAAGCCTTTGTAATATTTTTTATCAATTGGAAAATTTCTTTTAAAATCAATTTTCATTTTCAAAAATTTTTAAAATTTACTAAATTTTTCATTTATAAAATTTTAAAAAATTTTAAAATTTTAACAAAATTTTATAAAAATTTAAATTACAAAAATCTTTTCTAAATTAAGAGTAAAGGTTTGCTTTTTAACGAATTTTTTAAAACCTTTTAATGAAAAGGGAAATTTTAAGTTTGGGAAACTGGCCCCCCTTTTTAAAAATTAAACAAAACCATTTTTCCCCCTTTTTATTTAATTTCTAAAAAGGAATCCCGGGATTTTCCGACCCTTTTCTGCGATTTTCCGGGCATAAAAAAAACGGCAAAAAGTTTTTAAAATGGGGTTGGGTACAAATGGGTTTTTTTATTGGTTTATCCAAAGAAGAAAAAAAACTTTTTTAAAAAAAAAATCAAAAAGGCGTTTTAAAATTTTAAATTAAAATTCGAATTTTAAATAAAAAACTACCGTAATACTTTCCCCTTTTGAAAGGGGATAGGGGGTTTTTTGTTTGCATAGGTTTCGTTCGACCCCAAGGAATCCGCAGGGAAAATTTTAGGGGAAAAAAATTTTTTTTCATCCCAGAATTTTTTGGGGGGTTTTGTTAAAAAGGAAAGAATATTTTTTTAAAACACATTTTTTTTTTAATAAAAAGCGTTTTAAAAATTTAATAAACAAAAAATTTAAAAAAAATTAAATTTGACCGGCTTTTTTTGACAGTTTTTTTTAATTTGGGGAACAAAATTTTGTCTTAAACCAAAACGGGGAAAATTTAAAATTCCCAATTTTGGGGGTCCCTATGTTATTTTGACTTTTAATGACCAAAAAAATTACATTTTTTAATGACCCTAAAAACCCTTTTTGGTTTTTTTTTTTTAAAAAGGGTGGCAGAAGGGGGGTAAACCCCCCCATTGCCTGGATACCTTTTTGGTTTCCATTTTAAAACCCTTTAAAAGCACAAATGGTTTAAAAATTAATTTTAAGAATTCAAAAAAATTTTTTTTTTTAAAACTATAAAAAAAAGTATTTTTTTGCAAATTTAAAGGAAAAATTTCAAAATTTTTTAAAAATTTAAAAAAGTTTTTTTTTTTTTTCTTAAAAAAAAGGAATTAAATTTACAAATAAACCTTTTTTTTAAAAATTTTCCCCAAAAAATTTTCAACTTTCATTTTTGGAAAAATATTGGGTTTAATATTTTTTTTTTTAAAAAATTAATTTTTTCCAAAATTAGGTTTACTGGTTTGCTTATTTTAAAAAATTTTTTAAAACCTTTTTTTAAAATTTTTTAAAAAATTTTCCGACTCAACTTATTTGACCATTTCTCCCCTTTACTCCCTATTCATAACAAACTCTCTCAGGTCATTTATGCAACTTGTATACTTAAGCCTTTAACTTACTTTTTTCACGCAAAATAACTTTTTATACCGTATTTTTCCTTATAACGTGAGCAGTTAAGTTCTAGTATTATATTCACGGTGCGATATGTACCTTTTTAATGTTTTATAGTATGTCTATTTAGAGAGGCACTGGGGCTAGAAAAGTATATTATGTTCTGTATTTTACGCATGGAACAAAGTTAGCGGCGCACACAAAATGTGGCCGCACAGTAGGTTTTTACAATTTTACAGAAAAGAACGAAAATACAGTAAAAACTCGCTTCCTATTTCCCGGATTTGACGTAAACTGCAGAAAGATTGTCATCAACAGAGGACGTCCAGAACGCACGAAACCTGATGCCTAGTAAAATAGGCAATTATGGTTGCTGTGTCCGTCGTGTCCGATGACCTTGTAAGTCACCTCCTCTTGCTCCTAAATCAAAAATGTATTAAATTTGTTCTTCGTCTAGAATCTATACAATGTTTTTTGTATTACTCCAATGATTCATTTGAAAATATTTTTATTTTTGTAACGTAGAAACTTTTCTAAAAACACATTTCAGTAATTTTACCAATGTCTCTAGAGTAACTATATACATATTTCATAACATATAGAACTATCGTACGTAAGTATAAGGACGTATAATTTTTTGATTTCCATATTTATAGGAAACAATACAAGTTTAGGTCGCGATCGCAAAGGAACTTACCTAAACTGTTATCGATTGGCGGAGTATGAGATTAGCGCTATTAATATATGAAAATACGCCAAACGTTTCCTGTTATTCCCTTATCATACTTGCATAAATGAGCCTAATTTTAAGTGAGTCCAAATACTAAGTGCATATTGAATTTCACTAAGTGCAGGATTTCACGCTGTATCTACGTTTCATAACTCCATTTGACATCGAACACAGATCACTACCGGATGACGCATAAGCGATGAAATATCACGCGTTTACAGGGCTTAACACTCTGTAATTGGCTTGTCACAAGTGCCCACTCGAGCTATTACAATCCATTCCCCATGGGACCTATTACACGTATCCAATTCAAGTCAAAATACATAATTTCCCGCGATATATCTTAATGTGATACGCTAATGTCAATCATTCTCAAGAAAGCGTATTGCATTGTAGCCAGTTCCCTTTTCAAGCCATGCATTTGAGAAAGCAGTAGCACATAATAAAGTGTTCATCATATGAAGCGTCGAATATTAGTTTACTGTTTATAGTACAGCCTTATGAAATACTAATGTGCAAAACAATGTTGTAAATCTCAAAAAGAGGCCACAAATAACCCGGCGCCAATGAAACAATCACAGAGCCATATGAACTAATGAATTTGGTTCAGCGTTTTTTTTTAAGTTTTTTTATTTTTTGATGAACTCGGAAAAAAATATATCTATGAACAAAAAAATATCTAAAAAAAAATAATGTTAAGGTGTATGTTTTTGAATAAAGTGTGATGTTAGTGTGTTTATTTATTGTATATAAAAATTGAATGTAAGGTTAATATGAGAGTTCGTTTTAAGATATTAGTATACAATGTACGCTATTTCAAGAAATTAAAAATAAAAACGTTAATAGATCCAATATGTAAGAAAACGTTATCAAGTAATGCAAGAAATGAATGGCCACGATGGAAAAGAAAAAGGACAATTAGATAAATCCATCTGATATCGACGTACTAATCCTTTTTTTTATTTCACTCGCGGACAAAATCGAAATGAACATTTTATCAAATTTGTAAAAAAAAAAGTTCAACTTATTTGTATTTATTTATTGGTGCATTTTAGAAGAAAAAAAAAGTTCGTACATACGTGCTAAATCTTGAAAACTTTTTTGTAGTGTACATAAAGTAATATAAGAAAATCTGGGACCACTAGAATTTCCTCATTTATATTTTATAACGGTACATAATTCACATTTTGACATGCAAAATACTGCACGCCATACTTGGGAGTGTCAAGCCAGTTTATATACTATGAATTAATTTTAAATCAATGCATATGTTTTTTTGAGGGGCAATAAATAAAAATTCGTTTTGGAATGTTTCTCCTTGAATAATGAAATGGCAATCAGAGTTTATTACGCAAATCAACAACAAAAAAACTTCCAATTCGGCAAAAAATCTTCGCAAAATGTAAACGGCAGTGCCAATGTCATTTTATAATATTAATTAATAATAGGAAGTTAATCTGGATTTAGTGATAAATATAAATTGTATTGATTGACTCAAGGAAAGTTTTTATACAAATAATACCCATGTTAGGAGAATATATGCCAAATTCAATGTAAATCAAAATAATTATTTATCGAAATCAATTACCTGTGAAATGTGACTCCTTTAACACCTTTGACACTCTTACTGCTACAACCAAGCATACTACAATTCACCATTGCCGTTTTTGATGATTAAAATCAGGAAGTATCCACGTTATTTACTAGCAAAGCGACGAAAGTGACCGTTACGCGTCTGTTGTCAAACAAATAATAATGGCCGCCAGCAGAGTGAAGTTGTCGCTAACCAAAAATTTGCAACGCTTCCGCTCTATGGGAAACGGCGAAAGGGCCTCTCTATAGCCTGCGCGTCATTACTCTAAGCTATTAGCAGTATTGTTTTATAATACAATGAAAGCCCGACCCTTTCCCTAGACTGTTTTAAAGAGTATTAAGTCTTATCAGTCCAGCACAACTCTACCGATTTTTTCAACAAGCTAAACCGTGATTTTAAGATTGTTTTTTTAATTTTTTTTATTTAAAATAAATATATTTTATAAACAATACATAAATGTATTTATTGTTCCCGCAAAGCCGGGGCTTGTCTGCGGGTTACATTACATATTAATACTTTTTTTCTTCTAATTTTATTACACAATTTGTATCGTACATTATAAGTATATTCTTATTTTAAGTAGGTAGCGTTGCATATCAATTACTGTGTGCCCTTTAAGAGGGTCTTAATATATTTTGAACATCTAATAATATTTTTTTCTTCATAAATACTTTTTGGAAGCCGATTAAATAAATCTGGAATAACACACGCCAATGTTGTTTTTCCGTAATAGTTTACCTGCCGAGGCTGCCTCAGCCGCTGTGCCGAAACTAAATCGTGTCTCAATCGGGTGTGATATTTTTATTTTGTGCCCATCGTCAAGGAAATGATCTGTCATTATTTTATATTTGCATAGATTTTCCACAGATAAGACGTTGACATAGTTTAAATAATATATTGTGATTATCTTTTGCGTCTTTCTTTTATTTGTTTTGGAACTGTGCATTTTAGTATTCTGATTTGTAATTGATTATTGACATTTTAGTATTGTCAGTGTGATGAAATTTCGGATGAATTTACGTAATGTACGCGAATAAATGCTTTGCCCCTACCACCGTCTCGGCTTATGTATTATAATTGTTATTGTTTCCATCACCCAAACCAACCAGAGTCGAGGGAAATGTAAGTTACTAGTCATTATTAGGGAAATGTAAGTTACTACCCCCGATCATTAATGGAGGGACATTAGAAGGGATGAGTACTACCACTTGTATGGACTGTACTTCACTAAGTCTTGATTCGGCGAAAATGAAATGGGACATTAAGCGAGTAGCTATCACCGACCCCCACAATTTTTTTTTTAAATACAGTTTCAATGAAAGCAATAATTTACATACAGTTTACAATTTTCCCGTCGAAGTTGATTTTTAAGATTTGAGTTCAGTCTTGGAATTTCCATGGGCGGAGATTACAAGGGTTTTATCTACATCATAGTTGTGACGCGTATATGATCGGTATAAACATTTCAAAGAGATTTTATCAATTACGCTTCATATTCGCGTCACAACTGCGATGCATATCGATGTAGATTATGATTGTTTTCTGGGCCATGCCGTGGTGCGATATATTTATGTCCTACTTGATGAAATCAATGAATTTATTAAAATAAATAAGTAATTTATAAGTGATTGGTGATTACAAAGTAAAAGTAGTGCTACTGTGCGTATTATAGTTTAATCATGACTGCACACTTTAATTCATACATACGCGTACCACTTATTATGTAATTTTGATAATATAAATTGTAATTATACTATTACCTAATCAATAATGATTAACGAGGTGGATTCTTAAAGCATTAATTTAATTATTATTCTGATTTTTGTTTCAAAAGCAATGATATTTGCATAATTACAATAATATACACATTTTTTTTTTATCTTTTACAGGTAATTTAAATGTTTAATGAAAAAAACTGAGGTAAGCTCGCAGAGTGTGACCATTTTTGGATAAACCGTGTAGATGTTTAATTAATTATAAATGCATTAATTTATCTCCATTATCCGCACTCAATGATGCATAGGGCACTAGATTGGTATACCAAATTGATGCTTAGGTTAAGTATCGGTAAATATAAAATGACGCACGAGCTCCTTCCTTAAGGGGACTACGATTGCATGGAGAATCGGCCTCGGGTCAGGTGTGTACGCAGTCTTTTAAGAAATCCACCCTTTACGCATTTAAATTTTATAATAATAACTAACTAACTAAATAACCATCAGGACATTTCCCCGAAGGGATAGGCAGAGAGGATAGAAGCCACACCACTCTGTCTTGGCATACTTCTCTTGGCTTCCTCCACATTCATTTTCATCTTCTCATGCACGCAAGTCGATTATTCCGACTTCTTACATGTCCACTTTCAAGCACTTGTTTTACTTGATCATGCCATGTCTTTCTCGGCCTTCCTCGATTCTCTACATCCAGGCACAGTCGCATCATATATTTTTTTGATAGCCGTTCTTTCATCATCCATTCGCTCTACATGACCGAACCAACGTAAAAGACCTTTCTTAATTTTGTCGATAATGCTTTTCTCAGCCTTGCATTCTGCTCTAATTTCAAAATTAGTGCACCTATCATACAAGTTTTACCACACATTCGCCTGAGAGATCGCATTTCAACTGCATTCAATTAACTTTCATCCTTTAATTTTCCAACTCCATGCTTCGCTTCCAATAAGGGTTGGTACCAGAACTCCATTATGCACTGCCAATTTGCCTCTTTGATAAGCACTTTAAGGCACCATATAATTCTGACCGCACTAACTCTCCTTTCAATGTCCTTGTCCATATTTCCATCACTTGTGAACATGCTTCCTAGATATACAAATTCTTCCACCTGTTTCAAACTATCGCCATTTACTACATTCTTACACTTTATAATAATCATTTAATAAATATAAATATACAAATTTATATAAATTTAATTGACAAATAATCTTAATTAAATCAAGAAGCTACGGATGCTGAAATCGAACCTCGACCTTTCCTAATGAAAAGGAACGTAAGTCGGAAGTGGCCACTGTGCAACATTAAGACAAAACCATTTCCTTTACATTTAATTCTGAAACAGACATCCGTATATTTCAGATCATTTTAGACATGCCGCAGTTTCCGTCATGACGGAAAAACGCAAAAAGTTTTTAATTTAAATGATTGGTACAAATGTTTTTTGGGACTTTTGATCCATGAACGAAAAAACTGAAATATAAAAATCATATAAATGGTTCGCTTTTTAATATTTCAAATTATATTCGATTTTACAATCAAATTACTACTGCTACTACTTTCCCTTATCCGCACCCAACGGTGCATAGGGCACTGCATTTGGTGTACCAATCAGTCTTGCGCTTCGGTACCAGTCCAAGGAATCACGCATGAAATATTAATACGAAAATCACATGTAAATAAGTTTCGATTCCAGAGTTTCTCTGTCTCTGTTCGGATATCAGTAATATTAAATAATACACATTTATTTAAATCAGAAAGCGTTAAAATTAATAAAGCAAAGTATTTACAACACATTTGCAAATTTGACACGCTTTTTTTTCGATCAGTAAACATATTCTAACAAAACTCGTAGTACAACCCGAAAACTGGTGAATCTACATCATATTTGGAGTCGAATGGGTAGTATGACTTTTGAAACTGAGCTTGAAAAAAAAAATCTTTAACTGACTAACTAACCATCACGCCGTTTCCCCGAAGGGGTAGGCAGAGAGGATAAAACGCCACACCACTCTGTCCTGGCATACTTCTCTTGCTTCCTCCACATTCATACATTATCTCATGCACGCACGCGGTTATTCCGACTTCTTACATGCCCACTTCAATTTTTTTTTTCTCGTACAAGCTTTCGTAAGTACCTACCTACTGCAGATTAAGGAAAATTGCAAGAATTGTTATTAAAATGCAGTTTATTCGATTTTCTTAGAAGAAAGTGATAATTTGACTAAATAAACGATATTTGATAACAATTTGTAAAAAATTCTTCTTACTCAATTTTCTCGAAAACTATGGGTCAAATCATAAAATTTTATTCTACAAAATCTACTCTAAATATGATGTAGATTCACTGGTTTCCCGCTTGTACGTCGAGTTTTGTAACACGGTGTATAATGTATCAAAACTTAATTATATGTTATGCAGTGAAACTTGCCATAACACTTTTAAACACGTCAATATTCTATTACTACATGGTGTGTTTGCATTTTTTCTCCGATCAATTGAATAAGGTTATCTAAAAAGTGAGTCTGGCCGTATCGCTTGGCCGACCAAGTGTCTCTGGCGGATTTGTCGGTCAACTAAACAAAAAACAGGAACACTCTCCATCTCCGTCATTAGCAAAGTGAGACGTGCGATGGACTTATCTAACATCAATCTACTCGGATGGATCGTTATATAACCGGGTAAATGATGCTACAATGAAGAGATATCATTAGCACTTGTGTGATAATAGTTCTTTCGCCACGTTCGCTCCTATTTGGAGCATGTCG
The DNA here is from genome assembly GCA_022494985.1 of Micrasema minimum. Classification (NCBI taxonomy): domain Eukaryota; kingdom Metazoa; phylum Arthropoda; class Insecta; order Trichoptera; family Brachycentridae; genus Micrasema; species Micrasema minimum. The sequence continues at coordinate 1,428 of JAGVSP010000139.1, read as the reverse complement.
ACATCACTAGATCCCTCCAGGAGACCCTGTCACCAGCCAGCTCTCTCGCCTCCTCCCACGTCAGGCCCGCATCCATCAGCTCCGCCGAATACATACGTAGGATGGTCATCGTCCTGCAGGCGTAAAGAAGAGGCAGCTCGGGTTCAGGCTCTCCCGAGGCATCCGGAGTACATGCCCAAGCCAGGTCCAACGCCGCATCTTCACGACTGCAGTTATTGGAGGTTGCTGCGTCCGCCCCCTAACTTCAGCGTTGGTTATGAAGTCAAACCTCCTTATGCCTAGAATCCCTTCTCAGACAGTTTTTTCTCAAAGCTCAACAAGCGAGCATTCTGAGCTTTTGTGAGGTGCCAGGATTTGCATCCATAAAGAAGCACCGTAAAATGCCGACTCCTTAATTCCTGTATTGTACCACTAGGCTAATATTTTATTCTCACAATACAATAGGAAAATCAATAAAAAAAGTTTTGTTTCTACTTCTGTTTCTTTGAATACAATTTACTTATGTTTGTGAAAACGGCTTTGGTGACTCACAATGCACATTTCTTCATAAAATTGAAAAAGTTTTCCAAGTATTGGATGACCGAAAATTTTGAAAACAAAGCTTTTCTGTCTTATTTCTGTTACATGGTGTAACAAAACTCGATGTACAAGCGGGAAACTAGTGAATCTACGTCATATTTGGAGACTATTTTCTATTACCCATAGTTTTCGAGAAAATTGAGTACAAATATTTTTTATTTCTGCAAATTTTCCAAATTTTATAACTTTTGTTAGTTATATTCAAATAATTTAATCATGGAATCCCACTAAGTAATGTCAATAAAAAATGAAAATTAAAATGTATATTCGAGCGTGTTCGGTGTAGTTCGGCTCGCTCGTTCGTCTCGCGTCGACCGCGTGACGTCATTTCTTCCGCCACATATTTTACTAAATATTTCAATTTTGGGCTGCTTTCAAATAGTCTAAAATAACCGCGCCATAAAAGCAAGAAACAAGATGTGCTGGAGTGGGATTCTAACCTATATTCTAATCTAGAGATTCTAATTAAAATTATGCATATTATTAATATTCAAAGCATTCACTTTGTGGTCCAACATTTTAATATTATGTTTATACAATTTTGTACAAAGCCACTCACCAACTTTTTTGTTTACCGGTTTCGAGACTTAACCCGTCTCTTCGTCAGGACCTTCCTTCTTCCCTTCCTCCTTTTCCAACTGTTAATCCTTTTGAACTATTAGCTTCATAAATCATTAACCCTTGGTGGTGGCGCAGTGAAACAGTCTAATCTGCATGTCGATTTTATATTTTTGTAAATATACTATGGTGAAGGTGTGTAGTGGTATTTGCATGTTGGTATAGTTGTGGAAAAGCAAATGGAAAATGTGGAGTGTGAATATGACCGTATGTAATATTATTGTAAATGGA